>JRHT02000388.1:4068-23341 GCA_011800875.2 Suillus brevipes Sb2 | reverse complement strand
AATGAAGGTGACGGTAACGCAGTCACGGTAGGGGGGGGTAAGGCCCGACTTACGTCAGGTTAGTGTGCGAAATTGCAATTTCGCACACCTCTTGCGTCGTAGAAAGCTTATCATGAATCACGTACATATCTCACATTTGCTGGCCAACTTTTGCAATCGTGTGCACTATGTATTATGTTGTGCGATATATTGTAGTGGCACGAAACATCCCTGAGAGTCCCGAGAGCCCGCCGTCTGCCGTCTTTCGCGTGACTTCAAACCAAGCCATAGTAGAGATGGCAGTCTGGAGAAATACTAGCTTTCATAAATTCACTGAGGTGATTCAGAAACTCACCAGGGCCACCGCAAAACCCAATATCGAACGTCACTACCTGAGTGCAAGTACTTATTGGCGCAAGTCTCGAGCGATAACCAGAGTAATTTCGTCCTTGCCAGGAAAATTCAAATATTTCTATTTGGTCGGGAACAAGCTCGTGGAGGTTGCCAACGATTTCGCCTCGAACGTGCTTGAATTCGAAGTTGATGCATGATGGTCTGAGCGCCAGAGCGCTCACGTAATGCTAGCAATATTAATGAGTTTGACGGACAAATGCGGACAAAACCTTGTTACGTTTTGAAATGAGGTGAGTTCGCTTTCGCATGGCTCGCGTTTATTTTGATATATATTATTCCGCTTTTCTTTTTGCTTTCGTATTATGCTTTTGCTTTCGCCAAAATTGATTCAATTTCGAAGTTCGAACACCATGACACAGCCACCATGGGAAAAAGGCATGACGGTGGGTCTGGGTCCTCCCCTCCCTACAGAGTGCAGACCTTGCCCTGAGGCGATTCGGAATGTGCGTACTTTCTGCAGTCATTTTGGCTTCGAGTCTGACGCAGATGCAATCAAGACATTGCGCAACACATCAAGTTCGCCTCATCCTTATCTCGGCGATTGTCATCACATCCTTGTCGTACCCTGCACTTGCTATATACTGGTCGACCCCATCTTACTCGCGATTGATCCTACATCACATGCACTCAGTTCTTTCCTCGCTGCTCATGCGGCATACGACAGCTACATACAAAAAGACGTACATCAACTTTGGGATGGAAACGCCAACCTCCAAGTACGAGACGACTTCCTCACACGAGCACGCTGCGGAAGTGACCGTACACTTCGTGTTGAACGCATTCTCGTCAATACAGCGGATGGAGCAGGGGCACTTTCCCTGCAAACTTTGCTTTACACTCTTCAGCTAGAAGGACGGATCCTCCAAGGACTTCTGGATAATGGAGTCTCTTGCAATAATTTGAACTCGCATAACTGTTTTGTTATCAGTCCTCTTTCCTTTTAGGAGCACGACGAGGAGCGTCTACACAGCGACGGGAACATCTCTCTAACAGCCACTCGCTCTGAAGGTGTCACAGCTGCAGGTATGCATGTTACACCGCCGATGGTTCTTACAGGACGCGACTCCACACAACGTAATCCTGCCACGCCTGACTCTGCAATGTTCCTGGCACTTACTTATGTATTCCCCAAGACGGATTGTTTGAGGAGTGCCGGTCATGATTGTGAGACAATCAAAATGATTGCCTACTGACAAATGGTTGCCAATAACAGTTGCACCTGCAGGAATGGGGTAGTTCTTCCAAATTATATCCTTGGTCGCGCAATGCTCAAAGCCTGTAGTCCAAGGTCCTCATTCATTGTCATTACAACTCGACTGAAACGTACCTCCAGGGGTGACAGGTCTTCACCTCAGACTCTCGAGCATGAACGCGGTCACCTGCAGCAGCATTTACTGATCACCAAATGTTAGCACTAATCAGGAGCTATCTCAGTCAGTGGATGGTCGAAGAGAACTCATAACCTACGCCGTGTACGCCCCACGACGTCATCAAGCTCCTCTTGCACGCGAGCCTGTGCGTCCGTGTGAATGGTAGCTGCCATCATCAATGTTATTGTAATTACAGACGCAATCTACAGCAGTTGTCAAGTCAAGCCGTGATGCAATGCAAGAGCTTACCGTATCGTAACCGGCCGCAAACATTCCTCCTGCAACGTACGTCAATTCTTTGTCTTCGAGCTGGTACTGTTTTTGGTGCTCTATAATGAACCTCGCAAAGGATTGCCTTGTAGTTCCCTCAAGCTTCACAGTGGTGAGCGAGGACATCTGTCAGAGCAATAGAATCACGAACCATCTGTCTTCGCACCGCGTCCAACTGCCCTTTAGAGAGAGCATGTTTTTCTTGGCGCCACACCTTCAGCTGGTTCAGGTAGCCTGGGCAAAAACGCAGGATCAGATACGTATCCACAAGGTACGCTCCCGGCCTTATGGCTCGACCAAAACGGTCAATACACTTATTGACGGTAACGATTTCAAGGTCCGTGTACGAAGTCGGAGTGGTTTTTCCATAAATCAAGGACATGACCACGGAAGCTGCATACCTAAGAAGCACTCATTACCGCCTGCATCGCGTGAGCAAGAGCAAGTGTTCGTACCGCAAGGCATGATGAACAAAGTGGGGAGTGTCGGGGAATTATGCGAGCTGGACAGAAAGGGTGTGCAAGGCATTTTGGGTGTTGAGCCGGGGAATGCGTATTATGACTTTATGCATCGGGGAGATAGGAAGAAAGGTGCGGTTTGAGCATTTGCATTTGAAGGTTAAGTACTTGTCTCGAAATGTTGGATGAAATCGTACTTGATTTGGCAAACTCGAAGGGCGAAGATATATACAGAGCTGTTAGTGAATGTTGTTCACAGGTATTCTGTGGAGGTATAACGTTGTTGAAACGAAACGAAACGAAACATGCACGCGGTGCACTGGTGAGAGATTGTGAGAGCACTTCGTCGCTCTGTATGCGGCTTACCGTGACAAATGTTAGGCTTGTGCCTTATCAAGTGAACAGGTGACACTGATAGACGGTGAACAAAGCGCACAATTGAATTGATAAGAACGTCCATTGGATGCTGATAAATGCCCATGCCAGCATGTACAGAGAGGTCACCACGCTGGTGGTACTCGAGAATCTACACTATCTATCATAACATCCCTACTTCACTTCATAAGGTACAGGCCCAAATTCTCTCCCACCCCGAAAGACGATGCCAGCGTACTGTAAGATAGGACACTTTCAAAGAAGTATCATCTTTTCGAATAAACTTCTGTCCAGGAAGAACATCAACAAATCCCTTCATCGCCTTGGGAATGCCGGTCTGGGCCCTCAGCAACGTTGCAGGCAAAGTCAGCACCTGCAGATGCATATCATAGCCCGTACTCTGCAGATCAGAGAAACTGACGGGGGGTATGATGGGCTGGTACGGTGAGATCACTGTTTGGAGGCTCTTGAAAGCAGCCAATGGAACGGTGCCCACCCACTGGGGCAGGGGGTAATCTTTAGCTAAAGAAACCCATAGGTAGTCGTGGGATAGGTATTTGGGGGACACGAGTTGACAGATTGAAGCAAGGAAGGCAGCTCCCTGGGGAGTGTTTGTGAAGTCGGTCCACTGTGTGTCGATGGGGTGCCCCCCAAATAGTGCGAGTGATTTAGTGTTCCAGGGGAGCCGGGAATGTTCTTCGTCAACAGGTGTGGCTGGACAGAACTTCCATGCATGCTCGAGGCACTTCATGAAAAGGCCGATACTAGTTGTCCTGTTGAAGGCAAGGGATGGCGCAGCAAGCATTATCGGAGATAAGAGGCTGATGAAATGTGGATTCTTAGATGGCTGCAGTGCATATTCCAAGTGATCCGGTGGGAGCCTGGGATCGCTACCATCATCTCCAATCCACATCTTGCGCACACGGGGTGCGTACTGATATCGGAGGTCACTGTTTGCCTTCTTGTATTCTTCTTGCATGAGCAGAGCTTGCATGAACAATCTCATTCTTTGAGATCTCGACAACAATATGGTATGCAGGAGTTCGGGAAGCACCGCGCGTCTGACGGCTTTGGAGACGAGACAGAGTTTGACCGCGGATGAGTACGCACGATCGCGCTCACAGTTTTGAGCCTGGTCAAAGATGGGCCGGGCTGTGTATTTAAAGATGAGGAAGGCAAGCTCGATTGGAAGATCGGCAAATCGAAAGGTAGTATGATCCATGAAGGGCGAGTAAGATGAGAAACTGGTTAGAAGAATCCCTACCTTTAATACTCGCCTCATGAATTCTAGCGTCCACAACAATGTGGACGCATTGTGGATGAGATCACACGCTGTGGGCCTGTGGCCCAATGGTCTAGCGCATCTTTTGTCCCACTAAGTAGCACAACTTGCTTGGCTCAACGGTTCTGCTCTGACCCTGTTGTTCTCTGGCCCTGCGAAAATTCCCGACTGTTAATCACTGAAGGAAATTGGAAAGGGTAGCATAAACAATAAAATACACCTGTATTCCACTGTTTGAGTTTCTCTCGAAGCACGTACACAATCTCGTTCAGGTTCCGCATGGCACAACCCCCATAGCACTGTGAGATGGTTCATTGCTGAGTTGAGTTACCCCCTGGAAAATTCCACTGTCCTTAAGCAAGAGGGGTCTTGCGACTGAGGCGCCGTGAATCAAATACTTTGTATTGCAGGCCTGATATAGATAGCCGTCACGGTCAGCTTGAACATCACCAAAAATTTTCCTGAACAACAAATATGACAATGACCGATCACTCCTACATCTCTTGTAGTTCCACGTAAATCGCCTCATCCATTTCTCGAACTACGCTATACATCATGGATCATCAGATATGAAAGTTGAAGGTAATCCACATTTCAAAACTCGGAGTGAAGTATTATTGAGGCGTGGCGCGTGAGCTGCGAAGGTGTGCGAGTACGTCGAGGTATGCGAGTGCGTCAAGGTGCACGAGTGCGCGAGGGTGTGCGGTGATGTAAGTCATGTATGGGGGCGCAAAGAGGAGTACCTGGTTAAGCATCAGTGTGAAGATGCACCTAAAATTGAGATGGACTAAACTCACCGGCACATTGAGCTGCATCGTCGGTGGGCAAAAGCCCGAGACGGATATGTTGGACGTGGAAATGGTGTCTTGATTATGTGGGAGGGGTAGGAGGGAGAAGGAGCTCGTCTATAGGGAAACGAGTAGATTGTAGAGTATGAGCCGATTCCATGGTAGGAGTATGGCCGTCGTTAGATGTATCAGCACCGATGGAATCAGTATAAGCAGCGACGGGTCCGGTATAGCTGGTGTATAGGGCAGTAGGGGGGGTGTCACCAACGGGGTCCATCGAATTCGTCAACAACTCCAAGAACGGAGTGGAGATTTGGCGTGGAACCAAGAGCCTCTAGAAGTTGTGATAGAGATGAAACACTATGGGATGGAGGACGGCGAGCAGCGACAGCGTAACGAATCTTGGCGTGTTCTGGATCACGTGACCAACGGTTGCTTGTCACAGAGAAAGCAGTGACTCACGATTTTTCTTTGAAAGAGTTAGCGCACGACGGACATCACAACGAGCAGCGACACCTGGTTAGCCCAATTGGTAAGCCTTACTAGGCTTGGCGATAGGGCGTCTCGCTAACTATTATTAGGCTTAGATGTAGTAAAACCCCGACACCAGTGATAAACCACGCCCCAATTCAACTATTACCTCTAGCTACTAGCTACCGCTAAGCCGCCCCCTGCTATTATAAGCGTCCCGCCCCCAGGAACATTAGCTCACCGCCGGCATTCCCTGCAACGCGCCTTTCTTTGTCATAATGGGTGGTATGGCGGGTTCCCACGACCTTTCCCCTCAGCCTCACACCAGGCTGCCCACTGCACGACATCAACGCTGCCTCTAGAGCCTCGCGGACACCTTCCTAGCATCGGACCACGCTATACAACGCCCAGTGTCTTCAAATTGCCAGCACTCCAGTGGTCTGTGCGCTGCTACCACACCCTGCATCTTATCTCTCAACCTCGCTGTCAGCACACATCCTCCCTGCATCCTTTAACACTTCATCAGGGAATTGGGGAGTCATTGGTATGACTAGGCGGAGTTTAGAACCCTTAGTCAGTCAGCGGAGTGTCGTTCAGACTTGATAACTTATGATAATGTGTTGTCAGAGCAGTAACGAACTGATCGAGAGTGATCAAACCTGTGTCATTTAGTTGAATGGTAGTTAGACCTGATAATTAATTACAGCTGGTTGTCGCACCAGTACCAAGTTGATCAAGGGTAATCACGTCTTTGTCAATTAGTCAAGTAATAGCCAGACTCTATAATACATAATAAGTGGTTGTCAGACAAGCACAAAATTGACCAAGGGTGGTTGATTATTTACCAATCAGTCATTTGGTAGTCAGTTTTGATAATATATCGTCGGGTGAACGCCAGATTGACAGTACATAGACATGCCAAGATCATATGTAAAGATTTGATTATGGTCTATCAAAATCTAACAAAACTCTACCGCTATGTACACGATGCGTAGATCAGATTGATCAAGCCCAAGTGAATTGCATGGAAACTACAAACTACACACGAGCAATATTTTAATAAGTGACAGCCTTTCGTTACATGGTCGTGGCGTGCAGACACTATCGTGCGGGTAAATACAATATACAAGCAGTAGGGGAAATCCACATAGCACTCCTCAATTCAGGTATCTGTAGAAAAGCTGCAGAGGGATGCCTATCGGTACGTGGGCGGGACGGAACGGAGCTGGACTCACCATAATGAAAGGCAAAACCATGAAAACAAGAAAACCGAAAACCAAGACTTCGTACTACTCACTCTTCGGCGGTCCCTTCCGCAATTGGTGACGAAGTAACGTTGAAATTCCTCCCGTCCTGTTCGGAGCGATGATGTGACGTTGAAAGGCGGGCTCTGGGCGTTGGGTGGATATCGCCAGTCGACTGAGTTCTTCTTAGAGACTGAGCGTCGATGGCAAGCGCCTCTGACATGATGAGCGTTGAGTCTAGATGTGTGTGTTTGTGCGAGAAATATAATTGGGACCCGGAGCTATTCGGCACTAGGGTAGGATAGACTCTCCCATATCCCTTTTGCTGGCTCACAGCGAACATCGCGGACATACATCTTGAGCCACTGCACCATCTCTTTGCTGATCTGATGACAACGTGTAACATCGATCGATGACAGGCGGCGAGGCTGCACTGTGGGCGTTGCAGGACGGCTGAGGGACAAGGCGTGGATGTGGGCAGAGGCAGACGCGGTGGATACGAATGATGATCGCGAGGCTGCTGCTGCTGAAGCAGAAGAGAGTTGAGGAGGGCGACCAGAGAGGCGAGATTCCACAAGTCCTCGTAGAGCATCCCATTCGAGTGCAGTGCACCCGTCAAGGTTGAGACGGTCTAGCTTGGGGCACACCCAAGGATGGGCCACAGGTGGCGAAGAAAGACTCTAATGAGAGGTAATTTGAATATGCGCTAATGACACGGTTATGTAGACGCTCACCTTTAACAAGAAGCATGTTACATCCTCCACGTCAACCAACTCCAAAGTAACCAATGACGTAAGTCGCCGAAGTAACGTTATAAACTTCGGTTCGTTCAAGAAACTCGATTCAATGCGAAGATACTTGAGCGGAAGGGAAGTAAGGGATTGTTGTCGAAGGTGCTCCAAAACTGGTGTGAGGTTGTCGAGGTAGCAGAAGTCGAGTGACTCAAGCGCAGGGAAAGATATTTGACTAAGAAGCATCCGTGTACGCATGATGCCTGCGTAATAGAACGATGCCTTGGTAAGCCTCAGAAGTTTCATGACCTTCGTAGATCGAAATAACCTTGCTCGCCAAAGCGCAGGACGAATGAGGTCCATCGCATGAATAATACTCTCGTCAGAATTGACTCTGCGAGATGCCTACTGAGCTTATGTAATTCATCAGACCGCTAAAACAGGAAGTCAACGCTCACAGGCTGGTGATTTCTATAGCGTCTCGTCCATATCATCATCAAAACATCAGGAAAGAATCAGCAAGACTTACATTATGCGCTGGGATCGTGCCAAGTTATGGTAAGTGATTGAACGCGAGATCTTGTATGCACATTGACGCCGATTCGATTGTCAGCACTACCATAGTGTGCATGGAGATAGAGGCAGAGCGAAGGGCAGCAGCG
The DNA here is from genome assembly GCA_011800875.2 of Suillus brevipes Sb2. NCBI lineage: Eukaryota > Fungi > Basidiomycota > Agaricomycetes > Boletales > Suillaceae > Suillus > Suillus brevipes. The sequence continues at coordinate 15,297 of JRHT02000388.1, read as the reverse complement.
AGGAAGAGTACGAGGAGGAGGATGGAGATCGCGCGGAGACCCGTGCGAGAGGTGAAAAAGCCCGTGCGAGAAGCGAAAAAGGGTGGAATCGCGTCGTGGTGCGGACGTTGGCTGCTGAATGCGTTGGGGCTGAGGAAAACGAGTTCGGTCTGATGGTGAGTATCTTGTCATCGGCGTATCGAGAGTCGATTGAAACTGACCTGCGCAGGACTTACTTTCGAGAACCTGTTCAATCTCCACGGCGCCAACAACACAACGCCCGTCAATTTTTGCAACTCAGGAAATAAAATGTTAGCAGTCTTGTTCCTCGTTCGTCTCTGCAAATAGATAGTGTCCGCGTTCTCAACCTCCATAATACCGTGTACGTACTGACGTGAGTAAAGCGATTCGTTCGAAGAACGACTTCACCAATGGCGAATATGAAGGGCCGTTTGAGAACGGTGAATTCGGTTGTGAGTTAACACGCCGTATGAGCTCTGATATTGGAGTCGACTTGGATTTGATGGTGAAGGCGCGTGACTTGAGAGACGGAATCTGCTTTGGTGGGGCAGCTGCGCTTTGCGGGGGAATCTGCTGGGGAGATGGTTTCGCTCGGCAGCATGCAAACGATTGCCTAGGTGATTCACAACGACGGCCAGTGCTTGGAACGGACAAGACGCAAGCGGATACCATGCATGTGCTCCTCAGCACAGACACCTTCCTTGGTTCCCCACTGGAAGGCAGCGACGCAAGAGCCCTTGATTTCGTTGAGGTACTGCACACTCTTGGTAACATCGACAAGCAAGTTGGGGCCAGTGGTCTTGGGACCGAAACACCAGATCTTCCCTGCATCGGTGACATCCCATGAGAAGCCATCAGCGAGGATACGAGCACGGAGTCAAAGAGGGTACTATTGTTAAGAATAAGTGAGACCTATTTCCTACCTCTCATCAAGTGAGCGCAGTCCATATCAAAAACGACTCACAAGGCGTGCGTTGTAAGCCCCACCACCTCCCCAAAACCTATTCAACAGATTCCTCACAACCCGTATGGGCATGGGCCGGAACAACCGCATCAGCACCATTCAACAAGCCAGACCCCAAAAGCAACTCACAGCAATATACTCGTCCTCATCGTCCTCGTCCTCCTCGCTTTCCTCCTCGTCCGCCAAGTCGCTCCAGCGCGCGTGCATCCCGTCGGCGAGGACGCACAGCGAAGATCTCCTCTACACCTGCAAAGAAGGCGTCATTGTGTTCTGAAGTTGCTGTCAGTGGTGGAAGCGGATCGCATGCAAGCTGTTTGGCTAGCAAGATGGAACGTGGGATGAAGGGGGTGAGGTTCCGGAAGCTTTGCTGGAGTTCTGGGTATCTTTGCGTTGATGAGCACATTAACCGGCAGCTAGAATTTAGACGCACCTTTGGAAAGCTCTGCGAGCACCGTGTCTAGATCATCCAAGTCGTCTTTCTTCTCTTTTCCCTTGCCTTTCTTTACAGATTTAGGCTGCTGGAGCTTCAGCAGCAGCACCAATATCATTGTTTGCCATCGGCTTGTCATCATAACCAGAACTGCAATAAATGTCATTAAATCTTGATATGGCATTTATTAAAAAGAACATACCCGTACGCCTGTGCGTGAGCAGAGAAATGAGACTTGTAATTCTCTTCGTCGAACCCGCCCGATGGGTGAGGCTGGTAGTGAGGTGGGTTAGGGGAGTCGCCATAAGCGGTCGCGTTAGATGGGGTGTGCGAATTTGACTGCCCTGATTGAACTACTTCGCTATTGATCAAACAAAAGCAACATTCGATAGTCTAATCATACCTGGCGGAGGCCCATTGTAATATTCACTGGCGGCACCTTGGTCCGATCCTCCTTGAGGAGAAGCGTCGTATCCATATGAAGGGGGTGCCCCAGGGGCGGAGCATAACCCCCCGCTGGCGCGTGACTAATTGGTGCCCCAGGAGCACCAGCAGGGGATGCGTACACGTTGCTTCCATGACGTGGCTCTAGTGACTCTGGGACAGAGTACTGATTATGAGAAGGCTGAGAATATGCGCCGCTCTCATAGCCAGATGTGCGTTGTTCATGGGGGATGGGTGGCAGAGGGGGCTCAGGGAATCGCAGGCCCGATGATTCGGACTGCTGCAGATACGATGCTTGGTAACCAGCGTTCTGAGGTGGTCTAGTTCAATCGCCCATCGTGATCAGCTTACAATCGCCGCAAAAATCATATCATCAAACTCACCTCTGTCGATCCCATTCTCCAAAGTCCTCAGGGCCAATATGATCACCTCCCACACGCGGCTTTTCAAACCCCCCGCCGCCATGGGGAGTCCAGTATGCGATCATGTAAATTGATGCGTACAGGCGTAGGGACATCGGCACCAGTTACCCGCTCAACTGGAGCATCAAGGTAGTCAAAGGCTTCACTCTCGATGATCTGTGCGCAGATTTCGGAACCCACACTGAAGGCGGGGAAACCACCCTCGAAGATGAGAAGTCTGTGTAACATAATGATAAGTAATGATCCATCCGGCTCAATGAGTGCCTGACCGGTTGGTCTTCTTGACTGATGCCTTGATGCCGTCAATATCCAAAGGACGGATGCTACGGAGGTTGATAACCTCGGCCTTGACACCCTCCTTTGCCAGAATGAATGTCGGCAGCCTCTAGACTGTGAGTGACCATCTTACTGTGCGCCACGATAGTGACATCGGTTCCTTCGCGCTCGACCTTTGCCTTGCCGATGGGAAGAGTGAAGTTGTCTGACATGGCTTCTGAAGACATGGGGAAAGTGATACCATACATCATCTCGTTCTCGAGGTATACAACTGGGTTAGGATCTCGGATGGCAGCCTATGTAGTCGTTAGCCATACAGACAGGAAACTATGGAAAATAAGAACCTTAAGGAGACCCTTGCAGTCCTCCGCGCTCCAAGGGCTGACAACCTTGAGACCGGGAATTGAACCATACCAGGCTGCATAATCTTGGGAATGCTGGGCACCGACACCCGAGGCAGCACCATTGGGACCACGGAAGACTACAGGACATGGTACGTTTCCACCGGACATGTCATGTCTTTCCCGCAGAGTTGACGATCTGGTCGATGGCTTACATGGCGAAGTTAAATGTCATGAACTCGCATCTTGAAGCAAAATTGTGAGAACAACACGTCGGAAGGAAAGGAGTGTCTTACATTGGTCGTAGACCTGAGAGTGCAGCACCGACAGCAATACCAGCGAAACCCATCTCAGTGATGGGAGTATCAACGACACGCATCTCGCCGAACTTGTCAAGAAAACCTTTGGTGACCGTGTAGGCACCATTGTAGCGTGCTACCTCTTCACCGAGAATGAAGACGTTCTCGTCACGCATCATCTCCTCCTCCATGGCAACATTGAGTGCATCACGGACTGTCATCTACAAAGTGTCTCAGAATTGGCATGATGCATGAGAATGACGCGCAACTCCTACCGAGTTTTCACTTGCTGTCGCATATCCGCGAGCGAAAGCAGCACATTTTAGAGCCAATGAAGGATGTGCACGAACATTTGCGATAGCAGGAGCAGCACGAGAGAAAACAGCATGGGCGGCAGCCATTGAGCCCTTTGGAAAAGGAAGTTGAGGGAGGACTGACTGATGTAGATGGAGAGTCGGAGCGAACCGATTTTGTGACAATCGTGATGGTCACTATCCCAAAAGGGACGATACTACCACGGCCGCAGCGCTTCTTCTGCCATCTGCTGCATATTGATCAGTACAATGGGTCCTCAGAATCAAGTAAGTGAAATATATGATCGTTAATCACTCACTCACGAGTAACAACAAATCCAGAAATACAGTCGCTATATTCAAGGCCAAACCGGAGGATTTCACGTGGTGATAAGATCTGCGTCACAGAGATCGCCGACTCGTCAGGTTGTGTGCAAAGATGAGTATCGCAGGTAAGTAACCACTTACCAACATAAACGTCCGTTTCTAACGTCAGTAGAAACGGCCCTTGTAACGTTCTGAGCGTTACAAGGGTCCACGCAATCCCAGAGGACTTGCAAGCGAACCTGGCCGCCAGTCAGCAGGCCCCGTGCGGGTCCGATGTTAGAAACGAGCAATGTGGGGCTGATGAGATCGAAAGGAGTGGGATCGATAGAATCGAGTGAGCGGAGGGAGGGAAGTGTTTGTGATCCACTTACTCGCAAGTGGAGATTGTCCGAGCACATATCCATTCGCTCAGATTAATATATTCAAAATTATGTCGTAGCCACCAGACGCGAGGTATCTTAAGAAAACGTCAGTACATGTTGATCAGAATACATAACAAGCTAATACACACCTCCCGCTCAACTGCTTGATAACTGTGCAAGCGCGATGTAGAGACTCGCGTCTCGCTGAGCGTGCATTACCAACTTCTCTCACTTCCTAAACAACATCCAGCTCTTATCCTTAGGACAAGTCTTGTGCCTCCGCGCACCTTCATTTTGTTTTTCAGAGATTCAGCGCGCGCTTCCGCGCCCTCCGCGCGCCGCACGTCTCGCTCTATTACCCATTTCCTGTCCATCCCATGTCCGCTGGCGTTCATTGGTGCGTTCTCATGATATTTCCTTTTATCTGACATAACTCCGAGCTCATACTCACGCCGTCGCGCTGCGCGCGGTACCAAAAACCCTTATTACATGTATGCTCACTTATATTTAGCTTACTCGGCTCGCAACTTCGGACCTGCGCGTCTAGCGACGCTTGTAGTTTACATATATTCTGGACTTCATGTAGATGTTGGTGATCGCTTTTCCCTCCCAGCTACTGCCTCTGTGTAGTAGACAGCTTTAGACTTAGAATCTATTTTCCTCGCACTATCGCGCGCCGCGCCGCATTCACTTGATCATTTCTAGTTCTACTAGTGTGATCTACGCTTCTCACTTCGCGCGACTTCTGTATCCCATATCTTAGCGCTCGCGATCCGCTTCCCGCGCTCCGTTTCTATTTCCGCTTCTCGCGTTTGTCATTCTACCCCTACTTGTTCTTGTGGTTCCCTCGTTCAGATAGGCTTTCCCTTAGTTCATTTGCTGTTCTTGGGTCGAGACCATTACTCGCATTCAGGACTTTCTGTTTTCGGTCATTCCCCTGTGTTTTCGCTTCTCGGTTCAGATTCTCGTGTTCCTTCATTACTGGATCCGTACTGCGTTTTACATTTCTGTGAGTACATTGTAGGGTACTCAGATCGACAGTGGATCGCTTCACCATACAATATTTCATCTGTCGCGTATTCATAGCTTCGGACGATTGATTAGCTTCCATTTCCTGTTCTTTCCTCGATTCCTATTACCCCGTGTAAGCGCATACGATACTATTTCAGAACCTTCGAATATCAACTTTACGTTCTGCTCACTTCCGATACTCTGGACTCGAGTCTATACTCTTGTCAACTTCCGAGACTTAGGATCGTATCCTTAAGTCTACGTATTCAGCTCTACCTTCGGGTAGTCTACCTCTGTTAGTTTCTAGTTCGGACTTCGTCCGGATTAGCCTTTATACGCTTATCCGATATCCGGATACCTTCGGATATCTATATACTATACGTCCGGAACCTTCGGACGCGATAGTCTAGCCTTTGTGAAATACAGGGCAATACTCGGGAAAGGGGCACAGCGCACGAGCTGAGGCCAAAGCCCTTCGGATCCGATACCCCTTGAGCACGACCTTGACAGCTGGGATGATGGCGGTAGAAGGACGCACAGGGCCGTACCTGCAAAGATGACCAAAGGCAGTTTGCCAACAGGCATTGCGACGAAAACGTTGCACAAACAGCCGACAATGAACAATGGAATGAACCGGAGCATCGTTTGCATGGGTGTGAGTAAAAGGTAATTCTGATAGTACAGCTTGAACAGAGCATAATCAGCGTCGTCGTTCCTCCGGGCAGCGGAACATGAGCGTACCTGAACCCAGAAGCTCCAGCTAGTGAAACAGCTAGTGAAAGCACACCAATTCAAGAGTGCAATGACGAGAATAACAGCCATCCGTCCCTTTGCTCGCGTCCAAAGCGAGAGTTTCATCAATGGTGGTGGTGTCCATGCGGACGGTGTTCTTGATGGATCGTCCATATATTGTTCCAGGTATCGCTCCCATAGCAGGAACAGCGAAACCATGATGATCCTAACGATTGAAAAGATAATACTGTCTGGAAATATCATGCATTTCAGCAATACGCGACACAAAAGAAGTTCTTACAAGAGGTTTTCCAGCCTTGAGAGGCAACTTCTCCTTGACCAAGTACAAATACAATCAGCACCAAACCAACTATGACGAGAGAAGCGCCGATCCAGTCGACAGCTTCCGTCGCAGTGACATCTGCATCAAATGAGATCATACCGGAAATACCCGTCAGTGTAGACACCGCTGCAATCAAATAGAATGAGGAGTGCCAATGCGTCCTTTATGTGAACATCAAAAATTCAGCATCGAGCAAAAACAAACACGATCTCTTGAATTCAGCAAGCATGTACAGCAACAGCCTTTGGTGAAAGGGAAGGTTGGACGCCACGAACAGGAGGAAAGGACAGATCTACGACATGTTAGTGAATATGTACATTGGGAGAGCGTGTCACTCACAGAGGTCTGGCAGTCTGGCAATTTATCCATTGTTTATATTCGATCGAGCTGAAATGATATGCTGATCTTGAGGGATAATTCGAGTGGTACATCGAACGGTCGATAAACCAGGAACCGGGTTTTGAATCGAGTCCGGGATATGCGCTTGGAAGCGATTTTCCGCTGATGACCGGAGAAAGAATGTTAAGGTCAGGAAACGAATACAAGGAGCGACCCACCTTCGAGTTTGAATAGACTGGCCTTCTCAAATACTGTGAATCATTGGCCTGATAAAGGGTGGGCTGTGATGTAGGATGAAACGGGAGATGGGGATTGACCATGAAGAACAATTAGGCGAGACAGAGAGGGGAAACGGGTGAGGATGTAGGCTCTCGTGGCACTACTAGTAGCAAGTGCTGAGAGCAAAAGATCATCGCTGCAATGAGCTGGATTTTATTCTTGTAGCGTGAGCCCATACCTCAACGCTGTCTCTCTGTAAATTGAAGATCAACTTGAGCACGGCTGACAGCGAGTCGCATGGTTCCATGAGCTCCAGATGTGGCTTGAACTTTGCAGTGGTAAGAGTTTTGGGATAGTCATCGGTCTGTAGGGGGAGACGGGGTGGTCATCTGCATGCCCCGCCGACAAATGTGTAAGAGGGCAATACGATGGAGGCACGACTCGAATGGGGGAGAAGGGATGATGAGACGAGAAAATGGCCATAGACCCCAAATAACCCACCCTGAGCAAAGAAAAGGTTTTGTGCCATTCTCATCCAGGAAAGCATCAAGCATCTTAGATCATGTTTGCTTCCCGCCTATTGGAGAGCAAGACTCGTTTGGGTTTGTAGATCCTGATGACGTCAGGCGATATCAACCACTTCGGCCGCCCTGCCATGCCACACAGATAGCTTTTGTGCCTTTCTCGTCCAGGAAAGCATACGGGTAGTTGCTAAGCAACCAGGATGGCGTGCAAATACCGATGTGTCCTACTGGTACCCTTGGTCGGCCTGGGTGATGTTAATGCCAGTACAAAAGCAGGCGTCCAAGACTCACCATCTCTTGAATTTTAGCTTCTTGAAAAGGACTAAACCGACATGCTCGAGTTTGTATGTGAAGGAAGCCACATTTGCCGTTCTTCTTGCATTCCTGCTCGTTCGGACAGTCCGTAATGGGAGAGAAGGTTTTGCTGGATATCTGCTGGAATATTTCGGAACCGCAAACATCGCACGTGTAGGCGTTCAGTGAGCAGTGGCTTGGCTTACGACACACGGGTAACGATGCCCCGAACAGTGATCAGCCTGCTAAGATAGGTTCCCTTGACCTCTCGGACAGTCAGAGCAATGCCGGACCGAAGAGGCTGGAAATAAAGGTTGCTTGAATGAAGAGTCAGCTCTTGAACGAGCATTGGCATTGTCGCCACATACTCACACGTCCCAGACAGGGTCAGCAAAAAGTATCTCCATCTCCCTTGAGACGGGGGCGGTGGTGGTGGTGATGGTGGTGTCCATTCATGATGAAGGCTGAGATATCAACGAGAGAGCTGGATGTGGGAAACACACCTGCGAGGCAGCCCTAAGAAACATTTTTGTGCATGCACAAGAGAGCAGACAAGTGTCCTGCTCATGGACATAATGCGGACTGTATACCGAAAGTCGCGGCCAAAGGTGGAGATGAGTCTGTAGCTTAAGGGATCCATGAGCCGGAGCAGATCGGGCTTCTTGAATGAAACTAACCGACAACCAAGCTCATGCACCAATCTATCGCCCTTGACAGCACCACCTTAAATACGTACCAGGTGGGTAAAAGGGGCTTTCCAGACCCCCAGCTCAAACTCGTGCGGGAGGTCTCCGAGCCGCTCCGAAAATGCATTCTAAAAGGCGGTCATTAACTGGCATACAAGAGTTCAAGAGTGATAAGTTCAACGTACGGAGGTTGGCACCAATAAGTGCTCTTTCAAAAAGTTTCAACACACTTGCTGCGGATGTCATAGCCACTATCGGGACAATTCATAGGGCTAATAATGGAACAGGTCGTCATGCTTTCATTAGCAAGATTTTTCCGAATGATGGATAAGAGTGCCGATGGCATGTGAGATGGTGTATCTAGGGGCAAAGGCGAGTGCTCGAGAGTTTAGTTTGCCAGCTACTAGTAAACAAGGTATGATGTACATACCTGCAGTACAGGCCTGGTAATAAAGTCGCCATCAATATGGCTGGACCATCTGTACTCGTTGTGGGGGTGTAAATATACCCAACGCAAAAAGACATCTTTTGAGTTGGTACAAGCTGCAGAGGGAATTATTGGACTAAGGATTTGCTGACAGACACACAGTGAATGGTAGTCAGCCTTCTCCGGCCACGATAATCTCGCTACTTTGTAGCTTAGCTTTTGTCCTGCATGCCGTCACTATGTACGCCAAGTAAGCAGACAAGTACTAATATCATGCACTCTTGACTTGTGGTGCAATCGCCCCTTGCTCGGTACCGGGGTAGTCGTCACTTGAAAGTCAACCGCAAACCGTGGAAGGGGGTGAGGTACAGTTTCGAAAACAGGTGCCACCAGCCATGTCGCATGTACTGGTAGCCATCAATTTATCTGGAAGTTTGCAATGCTATAGAGAACGTACCCAGTGGCGACCTCTGAGAGGCTACAAGATTCCAAAGGCTGGACTGATTGGGATCAGCATCCAACATTCTAGCTTCTGTAAGTAGATGTAGTTGCACGAGTTATTCCTGGTTACAATAGAACTTGGGATGTACTCACTCTAAAAGAACATGGAGGCCCGGGAATGCTAAAGACTCTTTCAGATAACAAGCTGGTGCCTACTGCGGTAGAAGTTGGGGATTGTTGGCCCTGTCATATGACAGGCATAGGGAATGTGAACCAGAACAAAAATCAGCTCTCATCATGGTCCTGAGGGTACAGACTATGACAGGGACTGAGATAGATGGCATGCGATCGTTATCAAGGTTCAAGCTTGAAGCTTGAAGTTTGAAGCCCGCCTCCAACACTGTGTGGGAATTAAATTCGGATTCTTCCGATGGTATTCCGAAACTCCCCACATGCAGTGGGTACAATGCAGAATATCCAAGATCTGGCCACTCCGGGGCCAAAGTTCGGGGCGGACTCCGGGGTGAGAGTTCGGGGGCCCTTCGGCAAGTGCGGCTGACCCCCCCATGCACTCGCGTCTTCCTTAGGTGGCGTACTTCGCAAGGAGCTTTTGTAGTTAGAACTCCTATAACAGCGGTTCCCTGAGTTGCTCGCGCCCTAGCAGACTCTCGACCATGACTCCCTTCATACCCGTCACGTACTGGGTAACGTAGTCGTGTCCGCGTAACAGGATCCATTGGTTAGTCATGGTGTTTGTGCTTGGATTCCTTGTTGAATGGCGTAGTTTGGTCATGTCGTGCTTTGCGACAAACCGGAAGGCAAGGTAGAGAAAGGCTGCTGGACGGTGGGAGCACGAGAGCTAGAGGAGCGCGCGTGCGCATAAATTCAGTGGACGGGTGTTGCCCAGTTCAACTAGTCACTGCGCCCCCCCGAAACTACCTCACACCTAACCCTTGCGCCCGTACCGTCTCCGCAGTAGCAAGACCCTCTCGCAGTCTTCTGCTCCCCCAACAACACTGTCCCTCCCGTCTGATCGGACTCCTCCGACGACACTACCCCGCCCGCCAACGCGTCCTCGGCAGTTCTACAGCACATTGCTTCCCTTATGTCCGACCGGTGGTCGTGGTCGTCTGACCTCACGTACAACTTCGTGGGAGTTGGGTAGTAAGTAGAGGTGGGGTCGCAGTTCACTACCTAGTCGGGTCACCTAGAGACTCAGTCGCTTTAAGAGGACCAGTTCAGGGGTCAGCGTTAGGACTCCCGCGCCCTACAGACGTGACAGTCACCGTACGTGACCTGTAGGGGGTAGAAGGCATCACGTTACCCTTTCTGTGAAAGGTACACCCGTAGCGTCGCGTGCTCCAGCTGCTGTCTTGCGCGGTTACGTACCGAGTGGAGCGAACGCACTGAAGAACAACAACCCAACTTCGACTCTTGAGCTCCCATCTCCAACACAACTACCCTTCCCTTTACTTCTCCGACGCGGTTCCCACCCTCTTGGAGGTCCCTACTCTCGGTACTATAGACCTACGCTCTCTTCGACTCCCTTGGTCGCCTTCTTCCGTGTCCTAGGTACGACTGTTCCTCGCAGTTGTACTACTGGCTGTCGAGTCATTGATTGACGCATGGGATCGGTAACCGAAAGGACTCAAGGGCGAGAATAGTGAGGCTGTCTACCATTCGTCTTCTCGCGGAGGTGTCTGACGCGTCAGTATCCACTCCGGTTAGCCCCTAACTGCGTGTCGATTCGACCGTTCCTTGCGCTACAGACGAACGACATTCCTTCTGTACCCGTTCCCTCTCACCCGCCCGCCCGTCCGCTCTTTCTGCCCCTCCGCCCGCTCTTCCGTTCTCCACTTTACCCGCTACTCGCGCTCGTTGGTTCTGTACGAGGTAAACCTAGCCTCGTAGTTACGTCTCACGGTAGACGTACACCGCCCGCCCTGCTGCCCGCGTATTCATCCGTAGGTGCCGCCCTCCTTACGACCGTCCTCCTCCAATCCTCCTTTCCCAGTCATACTGGCTTACCTCAAATCTTATAAAGTTAGAGGCGGA
>JRHT02000387.1:0-16860 GCA_011800875.2 Suillus brevipes Sb2 | reverse complement strand
GCGATCTTCGAGCACGCCCCGCATCCGTTGATTTGGGTGCAAATACTGTGGGATAGGGAGGAGAGCTGTAAGTAGGAATGCCCTAGACGAGAGTTTGGTGCGAGTGCGCATGCGGATATTCGCAAGGCCTAGAAGAAGTGGATGAGCGACCCTGGCACCGGTCATCGTGGTGATGTTTGTTTTGTCGGAAGATAGTACAGTCCCAAGGATTGTAGCGCCTCTAGGTAGTTGGTTCTGCAGAGCCTATGATGAGATGATGCAAATTGTAGAGACCCAGATGCACGTACCTGGATATCCCAAGCAAAATCACCCATCAGCCACTCCGAATATACGTGCAGAACCCGCGCTGCAGTAGTGTACACGCAACGAGGGACAAAGTCGAGCTTATCATGGAAGAGGGGGTTGCTGAACAGACTCTCTAAGCATTCAACAGGATCCCTCCAGAATAGTCGGATCGGGTGTTTCGTGCTATGGGACGAGGTAATGACCTGACATTTCCAGCTCGGTCCCTTGGGGAGCATCTCGGCACGGCTTCGTAATTCTTTAGCGTTGTTGAAAGATAGTTTGAGTTCGCGAATCTGCAAGGGTAATCATCAATAAGAGGGCGAGAAGAAGGAAAAGTGCCAGCGCAAAAGATTACATACCATCGAGAGTGCCAAAAATTCATTGATTGCCGCCATACTGAGGGAGGACCGAAGAAGAAAATCGGCGACTTCCCACTCGTTCCTCGATGCAAAAGGATAAAAAAGGTTATCTTTCCTGCAGTCCGCATACTCATCAGCGTCGAATATGTCCAAGAAGGTTGTGCCGTCCTGAGAGTAACAAGTCCCTGCGCCCTCGTACCATTCCTCTGCACTTAATAGTTCCTCTCCCACTGTGTCGAAGTGGTCTCCCCCAATGCCAAAATCCATTCCATCTCCAGGATCAGGATCATATGGTTCCCTGTTACGATCCGAAGGAAACTGAGAAGAGAGAGGATCAACGGATCGCCGACGTGGTTCGACCAACTCTGCGAACTGCGAAATGTCGACCATATCGCGAATAGAGCTATGGCATGAGGTTCGGGGCTGGCTAAGGTGGCGAGCTACACTGGACTCCTTCGTGAATATTTTGCCGCATTTTGGACATGATGGTATTGACATAAGGTATGCGAGATTCACACGCTTCCAACTTCACATTCATCATCACATGGAGCCTCTAGCCCTGTCTCCTTCTCGTTATTCTACACCCTCTCGCCATTCCAGAAACTCTTCTCGTTCAAGTTCTCGCCATTCCACACCTTCTTCTCGATCCTTGCGCTCGTTATATTCCAACTTAAATCATTTTCCAAGTCATCACTACTCACTAACACACCGCTGCACCTGTACTCACAATCAACGACCTCCGAATCATTCACCATCTCGATCGGCATGCTTAATCAAAGAGGAGGACGGCTTTCCAGGAGGAGTGCAGCTTGTGAGTTAATCTGTCCCCTAATTTCCTCTGCACTTTCTTATCTGCCGTTGTCAGGAGTTTGATTCAGTTTGCACCTCATTTTGCCAAGCCGACGAAGAGGATGACCACTCTGACCTGGCCCTCGAGGCAGCTAAATCAAGACGCAAAGTGTGCCAGGCTCAAAAAGCCCTGGCGGATTGCACCTTGGAGCATCATATGGTACTTGTGGACCTCTACCGCCGTCGCGTTGAAGCTGCCAATATGCGTCTATTAACGGCCGACCTCAACGTAGGGTGTATGCATATTGAGAGGAAAAAAAGCGGTATTCCGACATTTGTGGGTTCAAGTCCTCGACGTGGTACAGCCTGAGCGCGCTGTAAGTTAGCTTCGGCCATACTATCATACTATTGTTAACGAATATTGATCCTTATTTCACATGTGATATAACCAGTAGTACTTGATTTATGCACTACATACTAGTATATACTGTTTTGATTTACTCCTCCTGCACACTATTGTTTCAATGTTTACCAGCGCTGTCCTTGTGACGCTTGTGATGTCTGTGATGTCTGTGAGACCTTGTGTGAATCTGTGGGCGCTTGTGACTCGTGTGAAACCTGTCACCAAATTAGTAGTTTGCTGATGACCCTAGTCCAATCACTCGCGGTCCAGCAAGGTTTTCAAGCGGATGTCATCAGGACCATTTACAAGTACCTCGGAAGCTTTGAAAACACGATTGAGGTCATAGAGGCAATGAGGGAGGCAGCCGAGGTGCACGCTGTTGCGGAGATCTTAAGCAGGACAGATGAAGACGATGTTCAGGACGACAGCATCATGGACGATAGCGTTAAGGAGGACAGCGTCAGACAGGAGGAAGAATAGTTGCATTGTCAAGGCGCTATAATTCAAGAGATCCTTATTTACATGGAAGCATCTATAGCAAAAGTTCAACAAGTCGAAAGTGTACCAATGACTAGAGAAGGATGATCCTTTGACGACAGAATTTAGAAGAAAAGGGAAGACAAGTGCACTGGTTGCAGCATGCAAAGCCTTAAGCGCCTCCGAGTTGGAGGGAGTTGGCACAGACTTGATAGAGGCAGCTTTAGGCGTTGGCTTGGTTTTTGGTATGGGGGTGTCCTCGTCGACATTAGAATTGAGCATCCGTCTGCACCGTCCAGCTCCGCGCGCGCCCTCGGCACGTATATTCGGTGGCGCCCACGCAGCACCCGCACACTTGCACAGTCCTCTATTGCACCACGGGTCTCACCAGTCTTGAGTCTTGCGAGCGCACGGTTGTTGTGTAGCGGAACGAGGAGGAGGTGTGAGGCTGGCAGTGCCGCAATGGCAAGAGAATAAGCAGATTCTGCATTTGCATACTGCCCGAGTTTATATGCAGACGTCCCCGCGGCTTTGTGTGAAGATGATGATGAGAGGGCTAAAGGCGATGCGGGAACCGGTACGCGTTGTGGCTTCGGAGGTGAGAGAACAGGGGCAGGACAGGAATAACACACTGATTTGGTGGGCGTCGTAGGGGTGGCCGAACTTCGTGGTCACGCGATGAGGGGGGTGGGGTGGAAGAATTCCCAGCACCATTTGCGAGTAGAGTCTCTAAAGCGGCTTGTACATCGAGACCAGTATCCGTAGCTGCAAGCGCTATACGCGCCTGTTGGGGAGATAATCCCATTTCCACAATTTGCCCGACAATGTGAGGTGGTGGTGAGACAGGCCTTGATGAAAGGCGCTGCAATGGGGGAGCTTGAGGCGATGGTGTAGCACGAGTGGATTGATCGGGTTGTACTGCAGACACTGAGAATCGGCACGAGCCATGGATAGTAATGCACATACCTCCAGTGCGATTAACTTTGGTTCTGCAGTCACTGCAAACACTTGTGCACTTTCCTGTGTCGAGTTTCTGACGGCAGGTCGAAACCATCATTATGTGGATGGCTCAGTCAGGACAGCTACGAGGACGTGTGAGCAAGTCACAGACTCCCGAGACTCACGCGTGGAGTCGAAAATGGAGATAGCATGGTTGTGGGAGGACTCTATGAGTCTAAGCTGCGCGTAAGTGCCTTGAGCGAGCGTGCCGGTGTGTAGATGGTGGAAACAGATGATGGGAACAACAGTAACCAAGGATCAACGAGACAAGTGAAATGGTGTGAAATGGCGTATCGAGCGTTGAGTGTTGTGTGAGGAATGCAATGTTGATGCCGATGCTCGTGAGGAAAGGCAGGAAAACGACGTTCAAGAGGAAAGGCAGGAGTTGTTCGAGAAGGAAAAGCAGGAGACGTTCGAGGAAGGGCAAAAACAGACCTGAAAGCACCATCGTTTAGAAAACATGAAGTAAAACAAAGGACGGACGTACCTTCCAACCAAGGATAGCAGTCGCTCTCGTATACCCTGACAACGCCTCCTGTGGATGATACGGTCTTTGAAAGTGTCAGAATTCCCAGCCGTCGGTGACGGTATACTTTGCGTGAGACGCGTGTGCATGTCCGCTTTCCTTGTCGCCATGAGAATGACCATGCGAATGAGAGTGACCATGTTCTGCCGGCGTGCTCGACTGTTGTGGAGTGGTGTCCTCTGCTTCGGGCATAGTGAGGGGCCCAGAAACAGTGCAAAGATCAATGAGAAGCTGCGTCGTCTCCTCTGGGAGGTTATCCAGCATAGCGCGTCCGTACCGTGCAAGGTTACTTTCCACCTGTATGAATGTATTAGCCTCATACCTGAAAAAAAATGCAAACAGAGAAAGACGAAGATTGGACGTACCGCGGCTGCTCCCAAGTGTCTCAAATACGTCAATGCCTCCCCATACTTCCCAGCGTCCTCAATCATAACCTTCAAATACTCCTCGTGCCGCTGGTAGCGCTTCGCGAGGTAGCTGGCGTGATCAAAGTACCCTGCTTGCCTACACACCCGGATTGCAGTGTCCAGGTCAAATGGAAGGTCACCATTCGACTCTGCCGCACCAGAGCGTCGAGACTCTGTTTTAATGAAGCTGTCCAAGTGTGCAATGTCTTTGAGTTTGGTGTAGGTATTAAGCAGAAGAGCGGTATGATCAGCATTTGCGAGGCCAAGGGCATGTACTCTTGCAGATAAGTAACGAGATTGTGTATACGCTGAGCATCCAGGAACTGTGTCATGATTGTCAGACCCGTCGTGTCGGGAAAAAAAATGTGCTGATGGTGAATATCAGCTACGTAGCTCTCGTCTAGGTGTTGTGTCTGCGCGAGACTCAGTGCAAGTGGATATAGAGCCTTTGCGGACACCATGGAGAGTTTTGCAGAGGTGAATTTCTCAGTAAGGCGAGTCAGCTAAACAAGGGCAGCGACGTCAGATTAACGAGCAGCGCAACAATTCTGAACATTGTCGGGACGCACCTGCCCATTATTTATGAGGATGTAAATATTTCCCCACTCCGAGATCACCTCTCTGACACCCTCCGGAAACATCCCGGTATATCCAACTACCTTATTCTCCATGTCAAACACAGTCACTCTCGACGCATCACGGTCTCCACCTGCCGCCTGTGCCGCAAGCTTTCGCGTAGCAGGTGACGCCGTTGCTACTGTTGTGGGTGGTGAAACAACTATCACATAGCTAAGATGGGTGTGTAACTAATGATGCAAGACGACCATACACTGGCTAGCAATCAGTGTGTGATGGCGCGGCAAAAAAAGAGCGAAGCGCACCTGCAAGTTGTCTGCGCAAAGGGTGAAGTCAAACCAGACCTCGGAAATATAAGGGTTTATGCGGATAGCACGCGAGTATGTATCGAGGGCGTCACGGAACTGGTCGATTGTATGTGTCCAGAGTTGTCAGCCACGACACGTTCAAAAGCGTCCTTTGCGCGGACATTATGCGGGTGCATAGAGCAAAAATGCTCTGCATCGATGTACGACCACCAACTGGGATCATTGGAGACGAAGGTCATATTCGAGGGATGGGCGTGAGCGTGTGGGAGATGTTAACGATCTAGTCACGGTGTCTGTGCTAGAGCGCTTTTGTCGCCAAAACCGGCATGATGGAGATGGATATCTGATCGCGCCTCGATGCAAGATGGCTGCTGCACTGCGCCGTTTGTAGTCTGGGTCATGGGGTCCATCAGTCCGAGTTGAGGCGGGAGGCGGAGAAGGGAGTGAGAGCTAGATAGTGTTGAGATCTGAGTACTAGATGTACCCACGAGTTCGTGCTCACCTAGTGTTCGTGCTTTTGCGCTAGCACATGCAAATCATCACAAATCATTTAGATATATAGAAATGAAATGATCCTGCATTGTCAATGAATATTTCTATGTCTTTCATTTTTTAAATCATTGTGTTGTGCAAGTGTCAGGATACAATATATACCGTTTGGAGACAATTTTGCACACTGATCAGTGTCGGGAAGGCAAACTCACACCGATCTTAACCTCGGGAGTGCTTAGAACATTGATCCAGACATATATCTAGCTAAAATGACAACTTCCGAGGTTGATTTAGAAGACTATTGATGTGCAAGTGAAGGATATGATATCTGGCGTGACAATCTACTACAAGACGTTACATCATTTTAAAATCCCGCCATGCCGCAGCGGATTTTTCACGGCACCAGCAAAGCATCTTGTAGCGCAAGTATAGCGGACTTCGAATCGGCAACGTCGGTAACCTGTGACACAGTGTGACGAATGCGCGAACACTAGGTGAGTGCTCGCTCATGCTGTAGCAACACAACAGATCAATTTTTTAGTATAAAAAAATTTGGGCCATGTTATTGAGATAGTATTCTATCTACTAATGACTATCCGATATTTATTTTGTGTTGTGGATCGAGAGCAATACGCGAGACCGTAAAAAAGCACGAACACTCGGGTACATCTAGTATTGGTGCGAGACAAAGAGCAGCGTGACAAACGGTCACGCTGCCTTGTTCGGGTTGGCACCCCTGGTCTGCGTGTGAGGCGCATTGCAACATTTAATCGAAGGGTAAAACTTACACGCGGACTCCTAGGAGCAATCAGAGTAACATAGACAATAGTTAGAATGTAAGGTAAAAGTTAAAGCAAAATTTTGAGGCAAGGGAGTCAGGAATGCGATTTTTCCCCGCGCTGCGCGCTGCATTTTCTAACATACATAAGCGGACAATTTATAATAAGCGAAATCATGCAGTTTATATTGTATGGGTACGCGTATATGCAGGTCTACATGTAAACTGAAATAAAAAAAACACAGGACCCGCCATCTTCCTGCATGTGCGCATGTCAATTTTGACGCAATCACCTTGCAAACAGCGCGAATAATAAGCCGGGCGAGCTAGGTCGATGAGCGGTTTGGGTGCTCGCGAGAGGTCCTCTCCAGAGACAGGCGAGATACGTTTTTGCAATATTGAAGATGACGGAACGGGAGCCGCGGACCTGCGCGAACTGACGGACGCGTCCATAGTAGTGTGTCCCACCGAGAGACGCGTCGGGTTCGACGATTGGTCAGCGAGGTCACGTGTTTTGGCGTTTTACCCGCCACTTGGTAAAATGAGGCAATAAAACCAACTTTCGATCTACTATTTACTGTGTAGAGTAGTCATATAACAGAGCAACTTGACAAATTGATACGGAAAATATAACCTATTTAATCTAGACACGTCAATGCATGGACCAGCCATCCATCCTAATCGCATCACATTGCACCTCCTTCAGGCTCACAACTTCATGAGCCCCTTCATCGCATTCGCGACCGCAAAACTCGACTTGGCCATGATATGTCGCTATTCCTTCTTGACTTCTGGTAGCGTCTGCACCTTGGGCAGCTTCCGCGCGTGGTCGCCTAGCTTCCAAAGTAGTTCTGCACCATGCTTGCAGATGCCGGGGGCAGGTTGTCGCTGCAAACGGCAACGATACTCGACACGATCGTGATGATCTGAGTTAGATTTTCGTTTAGCGTCGGCGGCGGTACAGGGCTGCGGACACCGGAAAGGACGCTTTGGATCGCGTAAACGATGGACTCCGTCTGCGCTTCAAGGTAGGGCTGGTGAAAGGTATCTGTCAGTCGACAACACAGATAGGTGTAATAGTAGAGCTGACCTTGAGCTCGGACCAAGCGTCCTCGCCACCTTCAGACGGTGCTGAATCATCGCTGATTGTACCCAATGCACCATTGATAGGAGATTTGTCGACGGTGTTCGTCTGCTATGCTATGAGCCTCCGCAAAACGCGATGCTGCAGTCATAGGGGGCGATACCACATCTTCTGATCATCTAGTGCTAAAGGTAGAGCCCTTGCGTTCAAAGATTGGTCTCACTTCTTCCGTCGAGCGCGCAGACGATAGATACGACAGCGAACCGGAGCTTGAAGAAGACATAAATCCTCCTGCTCGGCCCGACTAGCCTTGAGGTGCAAATCATCTTTGCGATCTCTGTCAATGTAACAGAGACGTGGCTTGCAGCTGCGTCCAATAGGCTCACGGGTGACATACTGGATATGCAACTACAAGGTTGGTCAGGGTAGCCTCGGCGCGCTCGCGGAGAGTGTGTAGGATATCGACGTCAACGTCCGCACGGGATGGGCGTTGTTCGTATGCACGGACGTCATCGATAATGGCTGTGGTAGACGTGACGACGGCCTTCATCGGCACTAGAGCGCGTGTCGGAGCGCTGGAACGGCCAGCTGTCAAAAGACCATCAATCGCAAACACGAAGGCAGTGACATAAATAGAGACCCCCGTCAGGACCCATTGGTAGTTGATCTTCCATCTTGGGCGCCTGTAGAAAGAGCTGGGATGTTGCTGACCATGAAGATATCAGATAAGAGTCAAATGTATCATAAAAAAATCTTTGCAGACCTTTGACGCTTCTGAGATCGGTTTTGGCTTGCTCATACTTACGTTTGTATTCTTTGAGCTGACTATCCAGATCACGGATCACAGTGAGATCTGAATCCTTCGCAGTCATCAATTCATCATTCCTGCGTGACAGATCGATCCGCTAAGTTCTGACATCAACCCTTCCATATCAGAACGTAGCTGCTCGATAATTTCGCTGTTGTCCTGGAAAAAGACGTCAAATTCAGCGCCGTCAACTTCAAATTACTGACGTACTATTCCGAAGCCAGAACTGCGCTCTTCTTCGAGGCGTTCGCAGTGGTCACGGAGAATCTGCAGTTCTTCCTCGTCAGCCTGTGCTCGTCTGGCTTAGACTTCAAGAAGACGAAGAAGAAATGGAAGAGAACACCAGCTGTGATAGGGGAAAAGAAAATAAAGTATCAAGGGATTCGCTGCCAAGTAGTGAATTCGAGTCAGTTGAAACTCAGACGGAACTTGCCGACAGCCGCCACGCTCAGCCGCTTCGGGTATTTCCGGCGGAGTTTTATTATCTCATTCACTACTTAAGGCTCTAAACCTTACTTCGCAGTCTTTCTTTTCTCTTTTCTTGCAATAAGGATGGCCTTGGAAGGTCACGGGCATGGGGCGCCCTAATTATTTTAGTCCCTCACCTCACATTACATGCCTGCAGCAAAACACAGACAGCCTAAGGGCATGCAGCGCAGTGATAAGGCCCCAAAGCGCCCTCACCTGAATGGGCCTTCGCAGCCGCCTCCCGCATCAAACAGTGGGTCTACGTGTTGCGTGCACTCCCATACCCCAATCCACTCAGAACCACTCTTCTCCCCTCCTACCACTATCTGCCCCCTACTTGAATTGTTGGAAATGTCATTTGGGAGGTATGGCTTCATCTGTGAAATCAGTTCTTCTCTAGTGCCAGCCAGTTGTCTGGGTGTCCATGTGCAACATAACCACCATAAACGCAAGCTCTCAAACAGAACAAAACTGTATAGAGACGGCCTAGTCAAGCATCTACTCGATAGCCATGGGCTCACAGCAGCAACACCCTGTCCTAGCCCCACTGGCGACCTATCTGGCCCCATCCAGGGTCTTCAGCCACTGTGGGCGTCAATGTGTCCGCACCCTGACTGCTTCTTTTGGTCCTTGATGCAGATATCGAGAGGTTCTGTCAAGAGTCAGCAAGTAAATACTAGAACTCACGTCTCCTCAGTTCATCCTGAGCACGCAGCTACTTATCTAGCTGATGTTTTTGAAACTCGATGGATTTATCGTCCATTCAGTAAGATTGTGGATGCAAACGACCCTCGGGTTTCGATTGTCTGGCCTTTGGCTGAAGGGTATACTCCAGGACTTGTAGTAGAAGGCATACAGACATCCTCCTTGCAAACCTTTTCTCATGTTGCGCCAACAACTCCGATCTACCCCCAATATTTGATTGACCTCCAGTGGCCCGCCTTCATCGATAACTTGGGTGCACAAGCAGACTCTCTTCGCGGGTTGGTGAAACTTAGAACAAAGAAAGAGGCGCGGTCCTTGGCGGGAGTGGAAAGGCAGCTTGAGCTTGGCCTCATTACCATTCGGAAGCTCTACAGGTCATATCTAGTTGACGTCCAGACCTACCTATCTTCGAAAGGGGATGTGCAGTTTCGCCAGGCAGTAACAATGAAGTGAGTACCCTTCCCATCCAATTTATCCATAGCTCACTATCTACTCAGCACCAAAGCGCACTTCAGAGCGCTGAGCCGGGTTTCCTACTACACCTATACCAGACCTCTGTCTCGCTGCATCTGTATGATGATCAGATGGATCCATGCAGAGCGCACTGGGGCCTTGGCGCCATTTGGCACTCTCCGCATCAGGAGGAGTCTAGCCCAGGAGTATGCCGCCAATATGCTCTACCATTACCTCGTTCAAACCAAGATTCCCCGCCCAGCTGCGCTTCTCCAACTTCTTCACCAACTGCTTGTGACCCTTGTCAAGCAGAAATTTACCAACCTCGAAACGATGGCATGCCCGACAGATTACACCCTATGTATTGGCTCACTGGCTGATGGCGGTGGCTTTCTACTTGCTACAACCACTGCCGGGGCTTGCGCTGTGCTGCAGCACAACTTTTATACCATCATCATCCACTCTGCCCGGCTTGAGGACCACGGCCATGAACGCTTCATTCCCTTTCAGTTAGATAGTTTCACCAGGGATCCCGTACCTGATACAAGCGAGGCACCTCCTCCTATGGAGGAGCCGGTCGCCACTCCAGATGAGGGGGAAGGAGTTGATGACGGTGTGGTTGCGCAATTCCGGCAAGTAGAAGAAGAGTTTGTAGATGGTCATGACGACGGTATAGATGCAGAGGAAGAGTCTATGCTACTGCATGAAGCTGAATGCGGATGGGACTTTGAAAAAGAAGAAACCTTTCACTCTTACTATCTGAATGGCGACACTGCGGAGAACTTAGGTGAGGCACAAATTTGGGATGCTATACGTTGGGCTAATATGAGTGACATATTTAGACACATACCATGACCCGCAGTCTTCTCTTCCAGCTCAGCGACGCCCAGCAACGATTGTATCTGGAAAAGATCAAGCTCCTGGATCATCTTCCGTCTTAAAGTAAGCAAGTTTGTGATGCTATTGCACTTGCTTACACGACCTATAGCATTTTGGCAGAGAACCTACCCTACCTTCAGCCTTTGCTCGCCAGTCATCCCTCCTTTGCCACGCCATATAATAAAATAAAAACTGCCTGGTTTGGCTCAAGGCCAACAGCATTCAAAGAGCAGAGAAACTACGGTTTTATCTTTGCTGAAGATGGCACTGCCATTACTGTGCGAGATGGTGACGACATCTCCCAGAGTATCCTGTTCTCAGATCTTGGGAAATTGGCTAAAACTGCAATAGCAGATGTATCAGAAAGCCTAGCGGAGTGCTTACCGGGTGGTTGCCAGGGCATTCTTCAACAGTTTTATGGCATTTTCAGCCAGTTAGTGGACGACCTCGGTAGTCCCGATGCGATTTTCCTTCAGCCTTCCAACCGCATTCTTCTACAGCCACTGCTGGACACCATGTTACAGTGCCTGATGGATCCAGAAGAACCTAAACATCATATCATGTCCTCTTCCTCTTTGATTAATGAGGAGTGCGCAAGACAGTGGCTGGATTTCAATGAACGAATTCTTGGTCAAACTATTGTGGCCTTTCTCCTGACGTGCGGCATTCCCCCTCGCCACTGGCAATTTCGATCCTTACTATTCCAGTCGGATAGCAGCACTGGGAGCGCTCGTAACCTCTACCTATTACGGTCAGAGCTTGTTATAGGGAATCCGGAAGCAAAGCAAATCAATCAACTTACAAGAGAGTGCCTGTGGGCATTCCCTCCTAGCCTTGCCCCGCTCATCTTGTTCTACCTGGCTATAGTACGGCCTTCTGTGATTCATATCTTAGGCCTCATTCATTGCGCCAATCAAGCTCACACAACCCACATCTTTTCACATACATTCACTACAACTCGCCGTGAATTCCCTCGCGTTTGGAATGGTAGCGATGTCAACACCGCACTGCGCGCGCACACATCCTCCCTCAACGTTCAGTTAACATGCGGTCTTTTACGAAATGCAGTCACAGCAATGTACCACCAGTTCTTCCCCACACTCTCACAGTCTGAATCCGCAGGTGCTCAACCAGTTCAAAAGGCAGGCAGCAATCGCCATGGACCTTCAGATCATGTTCCCCCTGCTTTAGGGATGTCATTTGAACAGGCTCGGAAATACATCTCCGCTAGCCATGCCTTGCAGGCGTTGTATGGGCTGCGGCTTCCCGATAATAATCTACCAGGAAGGAATTCAACCATTCTGGGTAACCTGAAGCACGCAAGCCTTGCTTTGAAGGAGGCGCGGCTTTGCATCCGCGAAGAATACGACCTATACAATGCCCACTTGCCTGCTATGTCAGGGAAGGCAGCTCGCATCTTAGATGCTGCGCCATACATATGTCTCAAAGAGGTAAGCAAGGAGCCCCGACCGCCAACTCAGCTCTCATATAACTTTACTCAGGGCATGATTGGTGATGAGGTGCTCCGGCGCATATTACATGTGGTTTTATTTGGTGATTCCAAACCCTCTGTTCTTGATCGTCCTCCTCCGGGAGGGTACCTGGTTACCGACGTATCGTGTGCAGTGGTTCAGGTGAGAGTTGGAATTATTCATCCATTTCATAAGACTTAGGTGGCTCCGAAGATCATACAAGCTATTGAAGAGCAAGAGCATGGGTTTGAGTATGATTTGACTCGACAAATAGACATTGACGCCATCATACACTTTGATGAAGTAGAGAAGAAAGCACAAACATTTCTAGCAACACTGAAAGACGACTTTCCTGAGGCGTGGACTCAGCTATGCTCCCAAGTTCATGGGCTCTACCAGAAGGCGCCAGGTGCAGATGGAGAAAGGCGTTGGGTATTGAGGGGTATTCCTAGATAAACATTGTCATATACGACTATAGTAGGTGTTGCAAATCCGATTTCTTCTGCTCTTCGTTAGTCGCTTTGTCCGCATCTTTAACTGTGATGACGGGGACAGTGCCTCCACCGGCACTCCCATTACAGTAAGTTGACAATACTGTGCTTAATCGGAAAGTACCGTACTGACTGGCGTTCACATGAAGCTTGTATTTTTGTTGGAGATTTCGCTGCGAGCGACTGGATGTTTGCCAAGTTGCAAGCGTACTTCCAGTCGCTTGGTATCAGCTTCACTCGCTGATTGGCATAGTTGGTGAGGACGAACCTTTCTGGCATTTTGGACAGTTTCGCATCTGTGCACGAGCTGGAAAATTTGTCAAAACAAGTCGTTGATGATTATCATACGAACGTACTCATCGCTTCCTCAACGATGTGCTGCACATCAAGCTGTTTGTCCGATTCTACTTCTCCAGAGAATCGTCAGCGCAACTCAATGAATACAGACTCGAAATTACCCTTGCAGCTCTTCAGTAAATGGTCCTAATGAAAATGATAAGAAAAAGGACCCTTCAAAAAAGTTTGGATAACGTACAGGCTTCTTACACTCTCGACAGCTCACCGCACCACAATCCACGTTCTCGCACCGAAAGAGTTTCTCCATCTCGTTCTCGATCACGCACTTATAATCGCAGAAAGGACATTTCTCCAAGTTCTCAAGGCCAGCAGCCTCGATATCCTTGCGCTGCCTCACGCGATGATACAGTTCAAGCAGTTTCGGCGCAAGAAAATGTTCCTGCTCCGACTGTGGAAAGAGAAGTATGTCTCTGAAGTAAATGTCGCTGAAGTACTTATATGGCGTCTCTTAAGTATGGCTAGCCCCCACCCTCAGTTCAACGTCCAAGATTCAATACTTCGTCATGTGATCCGACTTCATGTACCTCCACTGCGCGATTCAGATTCCAAGGAATCCACACTTCAAATTCCAATCGTTGGTTAGCTGTCCTGCAGATGTTCCGATTGAATTGGTGCGTGCACAACCTCCTTATGTGATTTACGGTGTGTTGATATAATCTACTCCTGCGCAGAGCCCATCTATGGCTCATCCATACCTCCTCCAGTGACCACCCCATGGCCATTGAGTGTTCCGTCAAGCGCATATCTCTATCAGCCCGAAACGTTAGCCAACGAATTTCCAGTACTCGCGTATGTCATTTCATGTTCACTCCGCTATGCGCACCACTTAGTTATTCCAGTGACTTCTTGGAAACCCTAGACGAGGGGTATTTCTTCACCGCATCTCCAGCAGTGACACCCTCCCTCATGCCTACGCCTTGGTGTAGTGACCAAGGCTGGCATTACATGGGCTTCTGAAGAGGTAGGCATCTCTACTACAAGTGTTGTTCTCGTGCTGACGTCGATTCTGTTTAGAACTTTAATAGCCACTCCCGTGCTGTGGCGTTGGCCCTGGATGATCACGAGCTCCCTGTACGTGTGCAAGCTGCGTTGGCCATCACCGAGTTGGTTATCGTCCACGACTCTGGTGCGTCGGAAATTTCCTGTGTTGCGTCTAAGCTAACTCTGGTTCTCTAGTCACGCTGTCTCTCCGCAGTTCGTTTAGACTTAACTAACTTTCATTAGACCTGCAATCTTTGTGCTGATCGCCCCTGCAGATCGGTGTACAGGAGGGCATGCTTACTGCCCTTTTGCAGATCATCGCATCTGATGGTGTTGAATTGTGCGTCTGCTCTTTTTTCAAATTTGATGCTGTGATACCAACTTCACTTCATGACAGAGCCACTCGCCAAGCTTGTAGTGTTTACCTCAAGAATCGCGTACATACGTCCTACATCCTTCCTTCAAGTCCGCGCCCAGACCACGTTCCAATCGCTCAGTCTGAACGCACCGCACTAAAAGCCAACATTCTTCCTCTTCTTTCTGCCAGTCCAAGCCGCGCCGTCACCGTCCAGCTCGCAGCAAACCTCAAGGACCTTGTGGCACACGACTTCCCTGATCGTTGGTCTATCTCTTTTGGATGACGTGAAAAGGCTCTTGTGAAGTGGAGATGTGAGAGAAGTAGGAGCTGGTGTTGTAGCTGCACTCGAGTGTATTAGAGCCTTCAGGTACGTGTTTAATTGTGTTATCATTCATATCGCTCCAATAAATTCGTAGATTCCGCCAAAAAAGCCGATGTCTTCCCAGGAATTATTGCCACTCTTTTCCCTACCCTCGTCACTATCGCTGATGGCATGCTCAATACCTCCCCATCCCAACCCGCGTCCCAGGAGATCCCTGCCATGCTGCACCTGATTCTCAAGACGTACAAAACTGCAATTATTGTCAACCTTTCCCCACACCAGCAGAGCCCAGAATCACTTGTTCCGCGTCGTGGGGATGGCTGTCCCTGCGGAAGCGTTCCAACTGACGAGGAAGATCGGGAGAGATGCGAATGGTGGAAGGCCAAGAAGTGGGCGTATGGAATCCTCGGTCGACTGTTCCATCGGTGTGTATCTTTTTCACATATTCTACGCGTCTCTGAGAGCATTGTAGCTTTGGAAATCCCTCTCAGCTCCCGTCACCAATGCAAAAAGAGTATGGCGTATTTGCAGAAGACTTTGTGACTACCTTCGCTCCCGAAATCTTCAAGGTGCACCTCCACCAAGTCGAGCTATACGTTTCAAGGCAGGCATGGGTGGGCAAGAAATGTCAATATCAGATCTTCCAGTTTCTCGCTCAGTGGTTCGCATCGACTTTCGGTCCCTCGAATTGTACTGATACGTTTCTCCATAGTATTAAGCTGAAGTCGACATGGATACTCCTGAAGCCCCATGTCGACAGCCTCGTGGTTAACTTTGCACCCCCTCAGCTCGCTTTCAACGCGTCAAAACAAGCTATGTGCGAGGCCGATCCCGTAGAATACGTCCGGGCTAGCGTGGGTAAGTTTACCTGGTCTCTCTCCTGCTACCAATGTCAGTGTCTCACCTGCTAAAGACGAGTACGAGAACTT
This sequence comes from Suillus brevipes Sb2, assembly GCA_011800875.2. NCBI lineage: Eukaryota > Fungi > Basidiomycota > Agaricomycetes > Boletales > Suillaceae > Suillus > Suillus brevipes. The sequence goes on along the minus strand of JRHT02000387.1, from coordinate 1,154 downwards.
CTCGTCTCCCGTACGTGGCGCGACCTCGTTCCTCCTCTCCCTCGCAAGCAACCGCACGAAAACGGCCTTCCTCCCGATGCTCCAGTTTATCAACACTGTGGTGCGCTCGTTGACACAGCTTCCCGTGCGTTTTCTGAACCTTGTTTTGAATTTGCGTTTTCTGATGAACCTCCCACTTCCCCCTTGCTGAATACGTCACCCTGTAGTGTGCTGCAACGCAAACGCTACCGCACGTACGCCATCTCCTCCACGTCAAAAAGGTGCGACTTTTATCATTGGATGATGATGAGGGCCGATGCATCAGGCTTTAGAATACTTGGACACATCGACGGGTACAGATGAACCTCTTACTCCTGTCGCACCGCCATCGTGTCGGTTGAAATTTCCGCCTTGGTTTCCCTCCTCGCAGCACTCTCCTAAGACGCTCACCCCTGCTAGCTGGAACACAAATCGTATGTATCTCGCTTCCTAATCCACATCTCATGCTGACATCATCAAATTTACCTTGTCTCTCAACACCTCATGCATTTGCATTTCGGTTATTTCGGCTGGCATTTATACGCAAATTGCTTGTGTGCACATCGCATCGTCGTCGGTGACTTCTCTACGGATTATTTCGCTTGATGAATTTCTGGACTCATACACGCAGGCAACAACACGTATCGTGCCCCAGGTAAGTTTTTGTTTTTGATCACTTCCGAAGGCCTTTCTCTTTTCTACCTGCCCTCAAAAGCATCCATGAGCAGACATAGAATCTTCCATATTTCATCTTTTTATTCACATATTTGGTTCCTACAATCCCATTTGATCTAGCGAACTAATCAACCCACCCAGCAGCATAGAGTCTAGAGCTTCTCCGGAATTTACGATGTCCCCTGGCGTTTTAAACCATGAATTGTCTCCTCTAATCGTCGCTCGTTCAACGGCTCCCACTACCTTCCACACCGGAGTCCCCATAAACGGGCCGGATCTTTCCTCGTCATTTCCAACCCCATCTCCTGAAACCTCGATCGAGGAAGGTTTCAGCAGGACGAACAACTTGAACTCCAGGTCTTGGACGGCTCCACAGCCGAGACGGGATGGTCATGATCAAAATATGTCCAAGACGTCACTCCGCGCCTTCCCAAGCTCATTATTAAACCCCATTCCACCTT
>JRHT02000386.1:0-23558 GCA_011800875.2 Suillus brevipes Sb2 | reverse complement strand
CCTCCTACCTCAGGTCTTGGGTCCAGGGCACGCCATGACATTGTTGTGAAACGTCCATTCCAGAAGGTATATCCTAAAGGCATGCCGGCCAATATGGAGTTCAAAATTGGACGCTTTGCGCCCAAGGATGAGTCGGCCAAATTATTTAGGGAAGCAAATGTCCTATACTGGGCTAAGGCTCTGTTGGGTCTTGTCTACGACTTTATTGACCGTGCTGTGGCAGGCGCTTCCGAGCCTTTACCATTTGATATTCCCTGTGTCCGCTTTGTCGAAGCTGGTCTTGCACTATCGTACTATCAAGATAATAGCAAGCCTGCATCCAAGGTTACATCAGCACGTGCATGTTTTCTTCTCGAGGAAGTTATCGATGGCAGAGACGAGGATTTCATCAAATATATTCACAACATGGATCCCAACCCGTTACTTGATCCAGATGAATCTGGGTATGACTTCGCATTGTTTCTTGCCTTCACACAACATGTGCAGTATGCAAAGACGGGTGGGCTCGTCTTCATCTCTGATTATCAAGGTATGTACTTTACATGGTTGCGCATCAGCAATTCTTACATTAGAATCAAACAGGCAATGACAAGCTGTTGACCGACCCACAGATTATGACGCATCCTTCAGTTAGTGAGCAGACTGTGCAGAAAGATATGTTTGGGGGGGGCAACATCGAGAAGGCCGTCAGTGAATTCGAGACTCGCCACATTTGCAACCACTTTTGCAAATGGCCAGGGTTTGAACTCGAGGAGTTTGGAGGCGAAGTAGCTTAGATGACATCTTGTTTTCCTTCAGTTTTCATCATACTAGCAGTGACCCGTGGCTACACCACTCACTGGCAGTCGCGTTTAAAATTTGCATATATTGTTTGTAATTTGCAATGAAAACTGTTGGCATGCTTCATGAACTTGATTGTGTGATACAAACCAACCAACTTCCCATGTGATAGTGTCACATGACTGGCAAAACGTGGCACTTTTTCCAGTCAGGTGACATTGTTGAAAGTCAGGTGAAAGACTTAGATTCAAACAAGTAAATAGGTTTGCACTGATCAACACAACCAAATACACTAGAACAGTGGTCGAGGTCCAATTACTATACTAGGAAATTTTTCGTTGAGATTTGAGCACGAGTGTCCGGCTTTCCATAAGAAAGATTTGCTGACTTCTCTATATCACTTATCTAGATCGCAAGGATCCTGAATATCATTGATGCACGGTTTGGACGGTGTGCTGAGGAGTTTCTGGGTGGACGCTAGTACTATTACTAGTACTCCAGAGCGGTCAATGTATATATCATAGTCGCGCAAGCCTTAAATCAAGCTCTCTTCTATGCAACTCAAGTCAGCGCCACACCACCGACTCAGACTATTGGTGCACATGAAGCACAAGAGTCGCTGCAAGACACGGGTAAGTGTTCATCTGCAAGTAAATGATGCAACACTTCCTGTTCCGCTCATATTTGCGATCTTAGCAGAGAAGGCAGACAGTCCATTCAAAGACTTTCAGCCACTCAAACGCCTGCCAGGCACGGCCATGTAAGTTCCGCTGAGAAGTCGCTCACAAGATCGGGGATATCGATCTCAGATCCTCGACATAGTTTCATTGTCCCGCCATTGTTCCTGTTGTTGTCCATCTCCTCTGCTAAATCATCATTGACATCACTGAAACTTTACTATAAGCCTTAGCTATCATCCAATTCTTCTGATCCATCGCGTGTTTCCATTCAGTGTGGGGTTGGAAGCACTTTGTCCATCACGCGCACACGGTATGATATCCATGATCAAACACCAACCTTCGTATCCAGCCTTCCATCCAGAAAAGACATCTTCCCGTCATCGATACAAAGCGCGTCTCCATCGATACCTCGAATCATCAAGCCGCTCTCCGGAACTTGATCCTTTTCATGATCATCTAGGATTCCGTGTTGATTCGTTCGATATATCACCGGTTGGCACGACTTCTTATGGTTGGCCCACGTGGGAGAGTCATCGCCTATGTCCCTACAAAGTATCTCCCCATCTTCCCCGTTTTCCACCTTCTATCGGACACTGATCATCTGTCACTAGGAACGACAGTGATAGATGGCAACGTACGATGGCGTGACTCCGACCGACGTGTGCATGGATCACCGCTCATCTGGTCTTGTGCAGTCGCTCTCGCTTGCCCTTCTACAGATGACTCCAAAATACTTCACGGGCTGGCACAGCACGTAATCGCCCGAAGTGAGGTATTGCCTATCGATCTGCTGGCCTTAGGGTCGGTGTCGATAACCAATATGTATGTATGTACGTATCTCATTCTATGCTGTCCTCTTTTTTTTAAGTTCAGAATCATGTGTCTGCAATGCCAATACCTTGTTTTTTTTTTAAATCCAATTCATGTCCATGTGGGGTACAGTACCCTATGTAGGACATTACTAACTAGGAAAAGGGGGACACCTGTGTCCCCCACCGCATCTCCGACTTCGCAAATGCCCTGATGGAGGGGTAGCCTCCATCAGTCCGCCGTTCCCGCCGGCCGTTTTAGATGCGCAAGTCTTCCAATCCGCGGAGCCATTTTGGTACATTTCGTGGTAAGGTGGTCTCTGACGCGTTCTGTGGATGATACATGTACTCGGGTGTGACACCGGGTACGAGGGGAATGATGGAGTGCGGAATCTGATGTTAAAAGAAGGAAAGCGGGGACGGCTCATCCTTGCTCTTCTTTTCGTCGAAAAATTTCTCTCACTACAACTCATAATCTCTCTATAGACTCCCTGTTACACTCCATTAGGGCCTCTGATAAGGGTCCTGTTTCCCGCCGTCGTCGAGTGATAAATAGTAGCCTGGTGACCTGCACCTGGCTATGGTTTGTGGGGTCTGCATTGGAACGATCTACTTGGAATGGACTGATCATTTAACTGTCAGGACGAGATTGGGGAGGAACATCACCGAATGTTGACCGTAAACGGCCTGTGCTGTTGACATATCGAATGAGCGGCGTGGTTGCTTTTGAATTGGACAGAAGGTAGGGTAGCGATGAAGCGCGCCGGTGGAGGGCGTTGGTGAGAGCGTGGCGTGCCCTTGCATAGTGGGGGCATGATAGCAGGAAGTGGATCACTGTTTCCACCTTGTCTTCGCAGTGCGGGCAGTTAGGTGTGGGGCTCTTGCCGATGCGGAATAGATGTTGATTCAGGGAAATGTGGCTGGTGCGGAGCCAGAGGAGCATGCTGACATGGCGCTTTGGGAGGTGCTGGACAAGGGAAACGAACGATCCTCGAATAATATTGGGATCCAGGGTGACGGTCCGTTCGTATCTGGGCGATCTCTGCCATAACCTTGCCCACCGTTCAGATGACTCAAGTTTTTGCGCCTGCTTCAATGCTGATATGCTGCAAGGAAGAACCCCCTTGCGAAGGTAAGGAGGGAGGTGCCGCCTGGGGCTCGATTCCGTGCGTGATTCAGCTGCTCGCTTCGCCTCGCCATCTGCCAACTCATTGCCCACTACTCCGTCATGTCCTGATATCCAGCGGACCGTGATTTTGAAGCGAGGGTCGCGGCAGGACTTTTTCAAGTCCAGTATCATTCTGCGAAAGTGGTCTATCAAATAATGTCCCGATTTTGTCGAGAAAATGTCACCGGATTTGATTGTGGCCTGATTGTCTACGAAGATGGATACGGGGAATGAGACGTCTTCTTCCATGGTCAGTAATTGAGCTGCTAATGTGAGTCCCACAGCTTCGGCTTCATATACGGTGTGTTCATCCGTGGTGCCCAGATGATAGCGCAGGACTTTCGGCCGCGGTTGGCCGGTGCGGATGAGTACCGCTGATGCTCCTACCTTGTTGTCTATGCCTGATCCATCAGTATATATCTTGATTTCGTCATCTACGTTGTCGTGGGCTTGAATAGCGAGTTCCCTGGTGGGGGCGATTGCGATATGGTATGGAGTGCGGGAGTTGGGAGAGTGTCGGTTATGTGAAATTGTCTCGATGGAGTCGACATCAAGTTCGGTGGCATGATAGAGGTGGTGGAGGGAGGAGCGGTGGTGCCTAACGAATCTCTTGGCTGCTCTGCGTACAGGGGCGAATAGCGGGTGGGATGGAGGGTGTGCTGCCAGACGTATAGCTGCCTGGTAACATAGGTTCTGGAGTCGATGCTCAAGGGGTAGCAGTTTCGCGTGGGCCTCCAGTACGTCCGTTGCGGTAGTACGCATAGCACCAGTGATGCTAAGTGCTGCGATGCGTTGAACTCTACACAGTCGTCTGACCACGCTTATTGATCCATGTTGAGGAGTGTCACCATCCCCTACGAAAAGGGGGCGAAACCAAAGATCAACGGCATAGAGCATCTTAGGGAGTGCTACAGCGAGATATAACTGACGCATCAGTGAGAGTGGTATTCCAGTAGAGGTAAGGGAAAGACGGCGCAGCTGAAAAACATAAGCGGTTCCTTTTGCCAGGGCATAGGCGATGTGAGCTGTCCAGCGAAGTGCCTGGTCCAGTATGACTCCCAAGAACCGGTCGTGGCTGTCGGAGTGATGGTGATACCACATGTCGTGAGAGGGGGACGCTCTTTGACAGCATTCATGGAGAAGTCCACTAGGGCAAACTTCGACGTCTCGAACTTGGAATTATGATCGCGAGCCCAATCATAGCCTCCTCCCATCCTCTCCAACATATTCTTGAGGATGGCATGTGTCTCGTGGAATGATTTTCCTATCGCGATGAATGCAGTGTCGTCCACAAAAGCCAGGGTTCGTTCTGTCTTGCTGCGACCAACGGCGATATCTACAAGGTCAGAGTCATAGATAACGTAGAGAATCATTGATAACGGGTCCCCTTGACCTATACCATTCCGAATCGAGATCCAGTCCGAAAGATGACCGTCGAATTTGAGCTGAGTACGGCGACCTTCTAGCAAGCGTTTAGTGAATCCTACCAAAGATTCCGGCAAGCGTCGTTGTCTCATGTTGTGTAGAAGACGGTCAGTAACCGCATTCGGGAATGCACCTTCAATGTCCAAGAAAAGAGCAGAGACCACTTTACCCTGACGCCATGCATCCTTGATGGTCGCTTCCAGTAGATGCAACGAATCTGTGGTGGACCTACCAGGACGCCCTCCGAAATGGGTATCTGGGAGCAGGCCATGATGCTCGAGGAGGTACGTCATTTGATCTGCGACCACTGCTGTTAGAAGTTTACATGTCGTGTTGAGGAGTGCAATTGGTCTATATGCTTTTGTGACGGTATAATCTGGCTTGCCAGGTTTGCGCAAGACCACCGTCGTGAAGTCTCGCCACGGTGCATAATATGTGTCGAGGGTGAAGACGGCCCTGAAAAGATGGAGTAAGTATGGCTTAAGTAGGGAGACGCACTGAATGAAGACAATATTGCAAATTCCGTCTGGGCCAGGGGCCTTGTAGGGGCTCAGCTTTGCGATGCTTCTCGACAGTTGAGTGTCACTGATGGGAGCTGGCGTTGGGACTGGGTCGGGGTAGGTAGCGTCCAGGGGGACAGACGAGGTAGGCGGAGGAGGCGGGAAGAATGTGCTTGCTAGGGCTGTGCTTTTGTCATCGTTAGTGTCAGCATATGAACCATCTGGCCGGCGCAGCGTCGGAATTCTTGAGAGTCCGCCATCACCAGCCGCTGCGGTGAGATACTTGTTGGCAATCCAGATGTCGTTACCTTTGATTTCCTCTAGCCAATCCACCCAGTGGGCCTTCTTAGTTTGCTTGATGGCCTCCGAATATTGATTGCGTTTGGTTCGGTATTCCTCGTGACAACGGTGGTCAGTATCATCTCGGTATTTGTAAGAACGATGACTTAGTTTCGCTACATCCCGACGCAGTGTGGTCAACTCCTTCGTCCACCAACGCTTGGTGTGAGGGTTAGGCTTCGATCGGGGGACTTTCTGCTCGATGGTGCATTGAATTGCAGTTGTGAGAGCACATGCAGCAGTCTGAAACTCCTCATCAGTGACAAGTGGTAGTGCAGGAGGGATCTTATCCAGTTCTATGGCCAATTGGTCGTTGAATTCCTCCCAGTCCGTTTCACGAAAATTATGCTTCTCCTCCACCTCGGCTGTGGGGACTTCGAGGTCCAAGACACTAAGAATAGGGAGGTGATCAGTAGCGGGTCCGCGCAGTGCCGGATTGGTGGTACAACTGAGGAAGGAGTCACTAGTATGGTCAGTGCAGAATACATTATCTGGGCGAGTCCAGTTTTTCGAGCTGGAAGACTGTAGCGTGGGGAGACCCTTTGGTAGGGCCAACACCATTCCGTAGTCCGCTAATAAGTCCAAGAGGGGCTGAGCTGCGTTAAGGTATTGGTTAGTGAATAGTTGGGTATTGCGGTCTTCATCCCAGAGAGGATGGTGTCGATTGAAATCGCCAAGCCAGATCATGTGGTCGCCAGCTGATGGACATATATTCGCAAGTTCTCGCTCTAAGAATGAAGCTAGAGCTTCCTGGGTATCGGTTAGCAAGCAGTCGTTATAAATATTGAAAATAGTGCATCGTCCGAAAGGGCCTCGGAGTTGAATTACCACCACATCCGGTGAAGGGAACGCAATTTGCTGCCAGGAGTTGGTGTCGAAGGATTTGGAGACGAGAGTGATGGCGCGTGATGTGAGGTTAGGTGAAGAAAATCGGGTGGTAGGATATACAGCATGAAAGTATGGTGACGAGATGGTGTTTTTCAGCGAGTTGATGTGAGGTTCTTGAAGGGCAACAATATCCTAGTTGTGGGCGATGGGACTATTGAGAAGAGAGTGTTGAGCCACGAGTGACGTGTTCAAATTTTGTTGCCAGACGCGTATTTGAGACGAGTGTGCATTGGGGTGTTCAGACATTAGGAGGGGTAGAGGGCCGTGGTGTCGCGTAGATTGAAGATGGAGAAGGAAACGAGAGCAGGGAGTTTGGAGTCGATGAGGGCAGTGGTCGGTGGGTAGTCGGGGGACTCGTGTTAGGGTTCCAGGCTTCAGAAACTATTGGGATCGAGTTTGGACCCGTGGAGGTGAGAGCCCTGGGTCCGCGGAAACCGTAGTGATGTGGAGCTCCCCGTGATCGGTAACCCCCAGTGGGACGTCGTGGTTCGAATGAGAGGTTCGACTGGCGGAGGGTAGGACGAGGTGGGTCTTTTGGTGGTGGAACAAGTGCTGCCTTCTTATGAGAAGGGGCTGGTTGAGACGGCAACATAACCTGGGTCCAAGGATCGTCAGTGGGGAAATAAGGCATGGAATTTTCAGGATGCTTAGCGTCAATCCCTGCGCATTTGGATTCAAATTCAGGACAGTTGCGGTTCCAACTGGCATGATCATCAGAGTTACAGCTGACGCAAAAGAAGGTGCGGAACGCGTTGCAATCGTTAGTGCGGTGGTTCTTTCCACAGGTTCCACAAGTATCCCGTAGAGCTTGGCAGTCCTTTGCCACATGGCCCCATAGCTGGCAGCGGACACAGCGTACAGGCTCCCTTTTGTCCTTACGGGGATGCAACTTCTCCTGGCCTATGTAGATCCCATCGCAAAGGACTTTGTTGGCCGAGTGAGGATCGGTGAAGTGAATGATGGCATGTGCAACTCGTTGATTGGGCGCCCTGCGTTGACGTGGCTTGATCCAGTTGGCTGACTCAATGACCCCAGGGGTCATGTCGTTTTCTTCTTCTACGGTACGTAACCACGCTGGTTCCTCGACGCTAGAAGTAATGGGTAAGAATGGAACGATAACAGAAAAACGCCGGTCTTTGATGGTGGCTGCAATATCAAGGGCCTTGACTATAGCAAGCCGATTTTCCGGGCGTCGAATCCATTGGGCAGCTGCGGTTGTAGTTAGTTCTAAAATGAGCCCACCGTTGCGAAGACGGGTGATGGCTTTGATATGAATGTCGGGCCTGTCATCAGTTTGAGATGCCGCGAAGGCTTGCATCATTTTGCTCGCTATACCCGCAGAGGTCACCTCGGGTGCGAATAGTGCCTGGCCTGGGGTTGGGTCAAAAAGGATCTGACGGTCCCTAGTGGCCGCGCGAACAAGCGCTGCCGATATGGGAGCCGGGGTCTGTGCGTTCTGTTGAACAGCCGCACTATATGATTTCGGAGTATCTGGTTGCTCTGCGATCGTGGTCTTAAGCTTCGTGATTTCGTCGACGTTGGTTTTGAGGGTTTCGGAAGCTGTGAGGATGGAGGCCACTTGAGGCGAGATAGCTGCAATAACATGTGCTGACAGTGAGGATGAGAGGGTGGCCACGATCTGAGTCGAGAGTGAGTTGGAAATAGAGTCCGTGATTTGCTGAATGTCTGGCATCGCTGTGTCGGAGTCGTTGGGGCGAGTGGCAAGGCCTTCTTCCAATAGTAGGGCTGTAGCTCTAAGCCCCTCGATGACGGTGCGCGGGATGCCTGCATACTGTGTGATGTGAAGAATAGTGAGTATTAAACTTTCGTTGGAGATAGGTTCTCCCGGATGGCAAAAAGGCGACTTCGCTAGAAACGCAATGCTACTGTCTCTGTCTTTGACATCATACTCCTGCTGTATTATTTCGTCCCTTGGTAGCAGCAAAGAGATTGTGTTGCGGTGGGACATTCTGACTCTATTGGTGGGGGTGGGAGCGCGGATGCTTGTATTGCCAGGCCCCGTTTTCCCGAGTGCCATTAATACCGGTGGCAACAGTGTGGTCTGTTGGACAGGTCTGACTATTTTTGAATTTGAGTAGTAACCTCGGGGGGTTTGGCGTTGAGAGCGCCTGAGACGCTGGTGAGCGCAGTGCTGGTTTGCCGGTTTTTTCGGGGTCCCAGTCGGAGTGCCACTTGGTAATAAGCCAAGAAGCGATATGCTGTGCTCTGACAGCCATGCTTACCAGTAGCAGGACGAGCTCCAACAGATCTTCCAATGGCACAAATTCGACGCTTAATTCGCAGACGCATGCACATAACGCTACCAGGATATTGAAGTTGCCACCAGGTGCAGGCAGGTGCCTGCAGGTTTGCTGATGGACGGATAGATAAAGTATCTAATGATCTATCAGCCATCTGGGCTACACGCTTCGCGAACACTTCATCGTCGTATGTATCCTCAGGCAGCAGAACTCCGCACACGCGTAGAATTAGCTGTCTGATAAATTTGTATCGAGTCTCATCGTATTGCAGTGCCGGATATGAAAGACTGCGTTGGTTGCTAGACTTCCGGATAATTCACTCAGTGCAAGTGCAGGTGGGCGGTTCACTGACATCCAGCAGCGATTCAACAAGAAATGGGTTTGTATACATAAACGTCGCCTTAAATATACTTCGAACCAGCATGTATTTAATAAATACCACGACGGATCCTTGACCAAATTTTTCCTCCCTGCAGAATGCTCGGAAACCTAATTCCCTACACAGTACCGCTAGTTGATATATGTACATGCTCCTGGAAGACAATCGAATTCATGCTAGTGTCTGCGTCGGAGCCGGCAACAAGTTTTGCGTGATATTCTCGAACGCTAAGGATGAGACGTGGTCCCAACACAAACATCTGCACGACCGATAAAATCTGAAGAACACCTGTGAATACCAGAAATCCAACAGAGTTTGAGTTCTACAGGAATGATGAGCCGTTAGTATAAGCAAATGTCAGTGACAGGTCAGCGCACCAAAACCGCTGGAGAGAGATAAATAAGCTGGAAGCAAGAGACTCCGGCAAAGCTAGCACGTGCGGAATTTGAGCAGGAAAAGATAACCACATTCTCAATTACAAGCTCACCTCGCAAAATAGAGCACGTGAGATTGTATCAGCACTCTGAAACAGTCCCCGATCGTCGATCCTGTCGATGGGCCGAGGCGTCGCATTTCACGGAAGTGTTTCACAGCAATCCAGACCGAAAGACACAGTGCAAGGACCTCCCAAACAGTAATGAGTATCCAAGTCATTGAGACCAGAAGCGAGCTATCCCCATCATAGAAATAACCACACATATGGATGCCAGAGAGTATCAGCTCCTCTGGTGTTTGTCCAGTGAGCTGTGTTCTGCAAGTCAGCAAGCAAAACTTACCTCCTACAACATACTTGATATCTATTGCCGCGAGTACCACACAGGCGATGTTAACAGCCAGGAAGATGATAACAAGGAAGATGAGCATGGTTCTGGATCCTTGATACATGGCATGTAACCGAGCAATCATGATGACTTGCAGCATCTTTCAGTCGAGTCAATATCACTGAGATTTTGCAGCTCACCGCCCAGCATGGCAGTTATGACCACATTTGTCCAATTTATTGCGTAGACCAGAATCTCGCCTGAAACACCCAATCAGTGATCACCTCGCACTAGAATCAGACACTCGACTCACACCTGTGTAGTCATTATGTTGAACCAAGGTCAATGGTCAGAATTTCACTCACCCCTAGATGTGTATCAGTAGGATAGGAGGGAGATGGTTACGGAATACTCACTGCATCTGTCAGCGAGACCACTGGCATATTTGCTATGTGATGCTGGTCAGAAGAATCGAACACAGTGAATATGAGACATACCCAGAACATAGGCACTAATCGTCAGAGATGAGCTATTAGCACAACACCGATTTTTGGCCTCAATACATACACAGAATAAGGTATGCCAATATAGCGTATCTAGAACATTTTAGAGTCAGCACGACAGCCAACCACGCTATAGTATAACATGGGGTACGAACAACCAAATACAGCACAGTCATGAGAGACCAGCGTTGCCTCTGTCACGAATTCGTTGTATACTCCTGTTGTTATGATGAGACTCCGTCACTCACCTAGATCAATTCAATCTATAACACCATTCTTAGCGAGTTGGCTGCTCTGGCGATGAGGTCAACTTACCTCTTGTCCAGTTGTTAATACTGGAGTTATCATAAGAATGGCAGCAGGATCAGAACAACGTCCTGCTCACCCCAGTCATATACCACGACGACGACGGCGGCAACTGCAAAATGCAAGTTCATGTTAGATCGAGCCGTCACCAACTGATACAACAAACCCATCCAATAGCTGTCAATAAATTGCCCATCGATCCACGGCCACCAACTGGGATCATTGGAGACGAAGGTCATATTGGAGGGATTGGTGTGAGCGTGTGGGGGATGTAAGGGGTGTTAAAGATCCAGTCATTGTGTCCATGCTAGATATACCACCGTTCAGTGCTTACATCGCCAAAATCGGCATGATGGTGACGGATATTTGATCCCGCCTCAGGACCCTTGATTGGGTGAAGTGAGTATTGCGGTGCGACCTCAAGAGGAAGTCATCAAAGATCATTTTGATTTTAATTTGCAGACCAGAGTTATGTGCGCATCCGAATGCTTGAAGACCAGGAAAGTTCCAATCGTTGGCGATTTCGGCAGCTATTTGCAATGCGATTTCCGAGGTGTTCTTGCTGCAGGCTTGCATATATCGAAGAGTTCTGAAACAAATCAATCTGACACAGGTTTGAGCGTGATGTGGTTGAAACAACTAGTGCATCCTCTTCGGCCTTGCTGTACAAGCCCGAGGCGTAACAGCTCCTTCGATAACTCTTATGGAACAAGGACCATCTTGCGGCACAGCACCAGATAAGCCAGACAAGAAACCGTAACAAAGAGTAGGTCGAAGCAGAGTAAATGAACTCGCTATATTTGGCGCACCATGCGCTTGAATAAGTGGGCAGTGGAGTTATGTTTGGGGTGATGAACAAAGATATGGTTAGTGTAGAGTGATTCTGATTCATAACGCACTATATCCGACGCATCGCACTGCTACTGGTAGATGCATCCTGATTCATGAATGATATCTGTTAAATACTTGTGAGAAACCACCCAGGAATCGCACATGCGAAATAGAATACCTGTAACACGCCGGCAGCCTGATTTCTGATCGTAAAGGCTCATGTTAATGGCCTTGTGTACATGACACATGAGTGGAGGTAGGCAGTAAACGTTGGTACAGTCCAGGACTGGTAATTTTTGAGTGCGATCGACAATTTTTGTTTGTGTGAGGCCATTGTGTCGTTGTCCGGCTCGTTTTGCGGCTAACTTGGGTGTGCGTCTGATATGATGGATCGTCGATGATCGATATCGATCATCTTTGACGATGCAAAAGATTCCATTGTGAAGTATTTTAAGACGAGAAGGTGTTAGCACGAAATGCATGGGTGCGAATCGCAACCCAGCAATTCCTCGAAGTGCAAATGCCACAAACGGGCGAAGTTCATTGTCTACTTCACATCACTGAACTTCGGCGCTGCTGTGAACAAATCAGAGGGACCGTCCGCAGGCAAATAGAGAGCTTGGGAGTGAGAGCTGGACACAGGGTTCGTACAGACCGTCTTGGATAAAATACTTACTTTTAAACGCCGATCTTCGTGCACGTCAGTTGATATTCGGTGCTCCGCGCCAATGCAACAGTTGATGAAATTCGACGTTGACCAGGTCGCCCAGGGTGTGAGAGTTCGTTCAATACTGAAAAGCCCAAAGAGTGGTCAAGCTATGAAGTGTTTGTGGCTGTGTGTATCGATACTAAGAGGAATCCTGCGAGATACCTCGCGTAATGAGCTGCATGGTGTCAACGCATTGAACCGGTAACGCACCTCAACCAAAACCATCTTTCGCATTCGTCTCTTTGACGTGTCTGATTTCCCACTAGGGCGTAACTAACAAAGCGCCAGCTTCAGGAGAACAGTCGTGACTGGGGATGAAGGATGATAAACAACTACCTGCTTCAAATCGAAAGTCTGTCAAGACATTCGAGGGTTATGATTAAAACATATTTTCCGGATGGCAAGAGAATAGCAACTGCATCCGGATTCTGCCGACAAGACAATACGCATATGGAGGCTTGAGGACGGCGCGGAGATGATGAAGTGGGTGTTGAAGCAGTACGCGTATGCACTTGTACTCTTGGACGACGGGAAACAGGTAGTCAGTGCGGTGGAAGAGGCTCCAGATGGTGTGAAAGAAGGTGGTTTTAATGAAAACGATTTTGATCCAAACGATGTGCTGGATTCGCAATTATGGGTACGTGATGTTGAGAGTGGGAGGGTTGTCACAAGTCCTTTGGAAGGTCAAACAAGCGTAGTGCTTGCATTGGACATGTTTCCTGATGGAGAGATCTTGGCTAGTGGGTCAGGACAGCAAAGTCATTTTGAGGGACACTAGCACCTGGCAGAGGAAAGGTCGACCTATGTTGTGTGGCTCACCCATCCATTGCATTCGTTTTTCTCCAAGCGGTCTGCCCGCTGTTGCCACCGACAAAGGTATCCAAATATGGGATTTGGGCCAATGAAAGCGTCTTGCTCACCAGGTTCCAACAATGCCCACAACTCGCTCGCCTGGACTCGCGATGGCGCACAGAGAAAAGTGCTTTTAGATTTTATAATACACACCTTTTGTCATCGCTTCGGCTCCCCCAGATACTACGGTCAGATGGTTTCCAAGGAGTCTGTATCTCGATGTTGATCTTTTTAAAAACCGGGAAGCTCTAACGTTGCGGGAACGGTGTTGGTCTCGGTGTTATCGGGTAGTGTTAGTCGAGTAAAGTCACGCGATGATCGAAGAGTGGTGACGATAGGAGAACCATCGTATTTACTTGGTGGCTGATCATGACGATGAATCAAGGCGATTAATATTGGCTGTGAGTACTAGTCTTGAAATCAGAATCAGTGGAGGGAGTGTAAAATGTACGCACATATTATTTGATTGCATGAGTCAAGAGAGTGAAATCATATGCTGCTTCTATGACCCATGAATGCATGATACTTGGTAGAAGTTACGACGACGCTCAAGAAGCCGCCGCCGGTAACGTGTTGAGTACGTACGTAATTGCGTGAAGCATTCGCACATCGGGGTTTACAATATTTAGGAGATGATTTTATGTTGCACAAAATGTGAAGAAAATATATGAAATTTAAATCAACATGAAAATGAAGACATAACTTCACATTTGGCATTGTTTTATACACAATTTGAATTATCAAGCATCCGCGACCACATTCCCACCAATTATACGCCATTGACAACCAGAAATATAATCGAGTTTTCTGTGTAAGCTCAAATGTGAAGTATAATTATCATGTAAAACCTTGGACAAAACATGTAATTTGGGAGGAGAAAATATGTGTGCTAATGTACCAAGTTTTGCCCAACAATTAGACACCCTCGAAAATTTAACATTTGCGCTGGTGACAAAATGTGATGAGCAAACTTCATGTTTGGTCTGTGGATGAAATGAATCGCCTGCTCTTCACCTGCCCGGTGCCCGCACATCATGCAATGATAGCCTGCTCACCAACCATCGAGTGTGAGAAGTGGTTGGAACTATGATCTGTTACTAGCCTCAACGTCCCACCCCATCCATCGCTAAACATGAGTCAGTAAATAACAAAAGTAGACGACCGAGTCTGTACCGTCGCGTGATCTGAGGGCCACTTTCTTGGCCATTGGGTAGTCAACATCTTCATGTCGTCCTCCTCATCGGGGAGGGACTGATCAGGAATTGTCGCGGGAAGCGAGTGGGATGTGAGAGACGTGAAAACTTTGCCAGAATCGTGTACGAGAATGTGGAGTTGTCTGGGATGCATGGCAGGTAGGGCCATTGACATGAGATGGGTGACGAGTGAGACGTGCTAGATGGTCTTCGCAGCTTCAAGGGAAGCGAATTGAACCAACAGGATCGCGCATCATGAACAAAAGACTTGAGGCTTAACGTGTCCTCTGAGAGACTTGGAGATAGTCCACAGTCGAAACTTACTAGCTGTACATACGGCCAAGTCCGAAAAAGAGGGTGTCGTGGAGGGTGTGCAGCTCAATAGTACAAACCGTTGAGCGGGATTGAATGCGAAGCTTGTTTAAATCAAAAAAAAAAACAAGACTTTTCCACTGATATCGGATATAAGGGACAGCCCAGACGCCCTATTGACAATTGACAGAGGACGCTGCGGTTCAAGTATTCTGGAAATCTGATCAAATGTTGGAGAAAAGTGAGCGGGCGACGAAAGAACGGATACTATGGCACGATATAAAAAGGAAGCTGGAAACACAATGGTATTTAAAGACCGTCGTGCTACAAAATACAGACCTGCCGTGACGCGACAGTACAAACCATCGTGTTCAGCTTCAAGCTTCAATACTCCGAGTCGGTGTATCGAATCGATCTAGTAGCACCAAATAATAATTACATAAGACTTTATGGTTATTTGTTATTGTTGAGCGGCTTTCGGAGGGGCGACTGTGGCAGATTTCTGGCTCACTGAGTTTGCACTGAGTGCCAGTGAGTGGCAACTTAGTCATGTGTTCAACTGAGCTGCCCTCAGACTGATGCTTATCTCCTCTCAACGCCCTTGTCTAATAACTAAGATTCAATCGCACTCGGGGCAACGGTTTGTACGGTTGCCTCCTGAGTCCAGACTCAGTGACCGTTTAACACTTTGTTCAGAATCGCTCGGCTCACTTTCATTCCAATCTTCTGATGGTCCCCTACAACCTGCCGCGGCAGTGCTCCTCGCAGTCAACAGTTTGTACTGTTGCTTTGGGTTGTGCTGTTTCGTTCACTCCCCTGCAAATACCATTTGACACACTCACTCGTCGCCCCGCTGCCCACGGCTCTACTGGTACCTGCCATGGCATTGATAGATGATGAGCATTTGCCATTGAAACATTGAATGGAGATATCAGTCATGTTTAACAAAGTGATGTACAACTGTAATAATTATTGAGCCAATGACCAGCAATGTGTGCGTCTCCGAACTATATCGACGTTGTCAACACACTTCCCCTGTTTTTCTAGCCAAGTTTGAGTGGGGAATGTCTCCAAACATGCTTCCGTGCGTAAATTTCCAATGTCTCTCTTCAGACTTTGCTAACTAAACGTGTCCTAGTAAGCTTTGCAAATTGTATTGTTGAGCTGCCTGCTGTCACTGAGGAGGCACTCCCGCCTCTTTCAGTACACTGTCATACACTGTCACATTGACTTGAAGTGCGGTGCGTTAAGTTGATAAAATTCTTGATACAAGTGCTAAAAATATAATAGGCATAATTAAACATAAGCATATCACCGCACTTTGCATCGCTTTGGCGGAACAACATCCTCTATATCATCCTCTCTGACACGTTTTGGTGGTACCAGTTTATCAACTAGCTCCTTGAATGATTCGTTCAGCTTGTCCAATGACTCGTGCAATTCTAGTCGAGATACCACGAATTGAGGGCCCTTTTCATCGTCTGAAAGCCTAGCGAGATGCGTTTCCAGTAATGTAGCTACTTCATCGAAGCGGAGCTCCTCTGTCCTGGTGTTGTGGAATTCCGTGTCCTTTCTATCCGATCTCTCCTTGCGAAGAAGGTCATACCACTCCTCTGTGAGGGGAACAAGATCCTTGAAATAAGGGTCGAATTGTTCGGATAGGCCCAGTTTCTGGGGATGCTCCGAAAAGAAGTATGATTTGTCTTTGGCACATCGCGCTGCATCCAGTTGCGAACCTTGCCACTCTTCAGGCAGCCAGTCCGTAGAACCTATGGGACAGTGCACTATGGCGTCAAGGTGGCGTCTTGTACCGGCAGGGCCCTTAAACACGATACAGACCCAAGCGAAGACGTAAAACAGAGATTCAAGATCGTTGTGATAAAAATGTCCAACTCCTTCAACCTCAGTGAGGGTAGTGTGTGCGACCTCCTCATGTTCTAATGTTCCCGTCTGGCTCTGCAGGAGTTGAATTTTGCCCATCTGATGAAGGAGATCGATAGACATAAATGGTATCATTCCCTGAGCATACTTTAACAAATCATCTCCAATAAGTGTAGGCTGCTTACTGTTCCGTCGGCAGGATACACATTATTTGATGCAATGCGTGAAGCAAATTCCCAGTCAATCAATGCTCCTCGACTCCCGCCTTCGCAGTCCTCTATCATGATATTATTTAGGCTGCAATCTCTGTGCAAAATTTGGTGCATTTCTACAGTGCACTGTTGAACTGCAAGAAAGAATGAGTTGACATAGACCACGACCACAGTGATAATCTCACTAAGCACAATATTGCGTAAAATTTTGACAAGCTCCTTTTTGCTTTGAAACATGTGTAAAGGACGTGCCCGAGGTTTCAAGACCAGACGGACATGTGTACGAGACATGCCTACTGTGCTGTTGTGGATTGTCTGACGATAGTTTTGCGTCTCGTCAGGTTGACCCTTCTCCACCTCAACGAGCCAGTATTCCACAAGTTCTGGAACACCCACAACACCCTTCATTTCTTCTAGCATCTTCACCTCGTTCAAGATGGCGTCCTTGTTGCCTTTCACCCAGTGGTCCTTCACAATATACTCTTCGCCGTTCCTCCTAGCTAGGTAACACATGGTTCCGCGGCCTACAAGTCCTTGGCAAGAGAAGAGAACCTTTAACAAAAGGTATTCGTGGTCGTTGACGGTGACCTTTCCTATAACCTCATCGTTGTCGCCAGAATCTGACGGGTGGGTAGCGAATTTTGGTTGCCTGGAGGCCGCCACGGGCTCAGCTGTGAGCTCGATGGGGAAGGAAGGTGGAGTAGAATTGTTCTCGGTGGTGTAGGGTGGAAGATACACGGGATGAGAGTGAAAAGGTGCTATGCACGGGTCCACAGAGAGCGGTACAAGTTGCACGTGGGGCTCGGAATGGTCATCGACAACCGCCTTTCTCTTTCGTTTGGGGATATTCTTGATGTTCCGAGCCCACAGCACTCCAGATACTGGTGGTATCATCTTGGGGTTCATGGTAATTGTGAGGTCAAAACCTATGCAGTCACGTCTGCCAAAAACTATACAGGCCATGATGTATTGAAATGTGTCAGGCTCCCGATGTATGTCGACTGGCGGGGTCACAATGCCACCTGAGTGATCATACAAGTGCACGCGAAGTTCGTGATACTCGTTGCAAAAAGAGAGAAAGAGCACGAAACGCCTCCACGGCTGGTCTCTAAAAACGAGCCAAGCCTTCGCGTCAAGTGTCTTTCCAGCGTGATCTGCGGAGGAGTACATGGTTGAACTCAGCTCGGCGACTACAAGCATATTGTTCCACTGCAGTTCCACCTCATCTGATAAGACGAGATCGGGCTTCCGATTGATATCGCTTGTGCCAACTGGCCTGGTGGTGTGTGATCTGAACCATAGCGGGGGGGATATGTCCTGGCAAACGTTTGGCAAGAACTTTGTTGAGGTTGTTGAGGAACAACAAGAAACTGCTCTCGATCGTCTGCCCTGTTGCAGGAGGCATGCGCCACGTTTTGGTGGCAGAGTCATAGAGAGGCTCCATGTCTGATTTTTCGAGGGTGTCCACAGCGGGCAATTTGGCATTGAACGATTTGAAGATGAAGGGCAATACATGACCGATGCTCTTAGTATTTCCTTTCTTGCGGGTTTCTTGGGTGATTAAACAATTGAGTTCGGAAGTTGTCAGCTTGTCCATGGAGGGGAAGTTGGTGTTTCTGGGGTCTGCTGGCAATAACACAAATTTCAACCCAGCTGCAGTCCCGTGGTTGCTTGAAGATGTGTCCAGGACATGGGAAGTTGAAACGTCTACAAAAGCTCAACAGGCTACTGTTATCTTAAATCAAGGTAATGTAAGCGTGTCCGGATAAAGAATGACCCAAACCTATCCGTAACCGCTGAACAAGACCCTTCAAAAGACCTCCCTCAATCCACCTATCTGGAAGCAGGTTCGCAGACGAAGCATTTCGGAGCGTTGAACATGAGCCCCCCGAGAAGTTCACCCACGACTCACTGGTATGAAAGCCATTGTGGTAAGATTTCAGGTCGGAGTTGAAATCACAATTCCCATGTTCTGCGGTTGTTGTGCGGCATGTTGTGTGAATTAGAGCATTACTCTGAGTGAATTTGCTAGCACAGGCTTTCAGGTTGATCACTGGTCATAGAATATATAACTAGAAAAATTTGGGCCGGACTGTGTCGGCAGGACCTTGTTTACATACCATTTTTCATTTCTTGACTTCAGTGAGCAATGTTACATAAGACTTTATGGTTGTTTGTTATTGTTATTGCTGGGCGCATTCGGAGGGTGATGAAACTCTAGTCTCCGGCTGCTGGCAGATTTCTGGCTCACTGAATGACAACTTAGTTGTATGTACAACTGAGCTGCCCAACCTGCCGCGGCAGTGCTCTCCTCTCCTCGCAATCAACAGTTTGTACTGTTGCTTTGTGTTGTGCTGTTTCGTTCACTCCCCTGCGAATACCATTTGACACACACACTTGTCGCCCCACTGCCCCCGGCTCTAATACCTGCCGTGTGCTATAAATGTCTGCGTTTTCATATGCTGTGATTCGGGTGGAAATGTAACCTCTCTGAGCCATCTTCGTTTCGAAGTCTTGGACAGGCACTCCCTCTGAGACGCCTTATCAAACTCAGACGCCATCCGCCTGGCTTACAACCCCTTCCCTGGGCCATACCACACAGACTAATCCAGCGAGAATCGGGTGCCTTCCAGCATGACTGGTTTCAGCATTGGCGCGAACGAAGCATTGCTGTTTTCTGGAGCTGGAGTCGACAGTATCGATGGGTAAGCGGGTTCCGAGTTCCAACGTGTATCCAATAACTAATGGTGCCAGCAACGTCCCTAGCATCAACGTCGATGCTACTACGAACCCCAACTCGAATTCCAACACGACTGATATCATGCATCACATACGTCAGAATGCTCACACTGGACTAATATTGTCTTGACCACATATCCGCATCATCCCACACCATCCGAATGGGTGGCAGAACTCACTCGCACATTCTGCAGTGACGGTCCCCTACAACCTGCCGCAGCAGTCGTGTCATTTGTGGACACTGTGGATACTGGAGATTTGGGGTGTGCCATTGTTACGTCTTGTTAAATAGCTTGGTTGGTTCGTACTGTTGGCTGCCTTTTCTTTTTACTTTCATCTGGAACTTTGGTGGCCTCCTCAATCGACTACTTCACGACACTGGGCAACCTCCAGCACTCCTCGCACTGATCACCGGTCTGTACCGTTGGTTCAATTCGCTTCCCTTGAAGCTGCGAAGACCGTCTAGCACGTCTCACTCATCGCCCGTCTCATGTCAATGGCCCTACCTGCCATGCATCCCAGACAACTCCACATTCTCGTACACGATTCTGGCAAAGTTTTCACGTCTCTCACATCCCACTCGCTTCCTGCGACAATTCCTGATCAGTCCCTCCCCAATGAGGAGGACGACATGAAGATGTTGACTACCCAATGGTGTCAAGGTCCATGCCGGAGGGTCGAATCAGGAAGGAAGGGCTTGGCCTCAGCTCATGCGCTGTGCCCCTTACCCGAGTACGTGCCCTTAATTTCGGAAGGAAGGAAGTCCAGAGGGCATCCAACGAAGTTAGTGAGACTCCGAAGGTGAGGCTACTCTAATGGAGTGCCTAGTGACTTCCAGGAAACACAGGAGATCCTGATAGAGATGTCCAGACTACGAGAACTTGTCTGGGACATGTCCGAAGGCGCGGGAACTAATCCGAAGGCATCCGGAGCGTGGGAACTAATCCGGAGGCACATCCGGAGCGCGGCAACTCGTCCGGACGTATGTCCGAAGTGCAGGGAACACTATGGGAACATATCCAAGGGTGGAGGAGGAGTTATGGATAAGGACAGATAAGGACAAGGCATCAAGCCAATGTCTGGACAGAGGATGTGTCGGAGGATGGAGCATGACTATCTGGATGCAGTCCAGGATAGTCCAGGATGGACAGAGGAGGTATCGGAGGATATAGGATAAGTGGAGGATACAAGATGACTATCGGACGAAGTCCAGAATAGTCTAGGATAAGCAGAGGATAAGGGATAACTATCGGACACGGTCCGAAAGTAGCAGAGGTTAAGGAAAGACTAGGATTAACTATCGAACAAGGTCCAAGATAGCCAAGGATAAGGATAGACAAGGGTTGACTATCAGACAAGGTCCAAAAGTATTGGAGTATAAGGAAAGACTACCGGAAGGTAGAGTCGGAGCATAAGGGAATCAATCCCTTAAGACTACATGACAGAGAATGACTTTAGATGGAGAATAACATTTAGATGGAAAGTAACGTCTATATTCGAACTGAGGTACTACAAGTATGTACAGAGGTTTATATACTAAGGCTCGAGGCTATGTACAAAGTATAAGCAAAGACTGTCGCTAAACAATGAAAGCCAGAAGTTAGAATCACAAGTGAAATGGACTGGAAAACATAACTAGAAATGAAACACAGGTAAATGGATCATGGAATGTAGTCGGATATTAAGGATTACCAAGAAGCTGGAAGTAAGGAATACCAAATAATGGAAAAGGCTGTGATAACGTTATATGCACAGGAAAGCTTATCGTATCATATTGGAAATGGAACTGGACATCATACCGGATCCGATACAGGTCCGGAAGTCTGGATCCGGAGCGCGGGAAAATAGTTCGGATATGTCTGGACAGGATCCGGAGGTCCAAAGATCCGAAGATCCGAAGGTTCAGGGGTCAGGGGTACAGGCTGGCTGTAGCATTTGGAAGGCTAGACATCAAGTCGGATGATGGACAGAGGTAGCAGGGCTGATCCTACTGAAGTATAGCATGTGCAATGGAAAGGACAGTGATAATAGGGATGGGAAATGGGGTCCAGAGTACAGGATATGACAAATGGCCAAGAAAGTGGCCCTCAGATCACGCGACGGTACGGACTCGGTCATCTGCTTTTGTTATTTACTGACTCATCGTGCTGTTAGCCTTGATTTGAGATCCCCCTTTGACAAGTGACTTGATCGATATCATCCCTCTCAGGAAGATGTGGATGTATTACGCGCACAGCCCTATGGGGCACTAAGTTTAGTGATGGATGGGGTGGGACGTTGAGGCTAGTAACGGATCATAGTTCCAACCACTTCTCGCACTCGATGGTTGGTGAGTGGGCTATCATTGCATGATGTGCGGGCGCCGGGCGGGCGAAGAGCAGGCGATTCGTTTCGTCCACAGACGAAACATGAAGTTTGCTCATCACATTTTGTCACCAGCGCAAATGTTAAATTTTCGAGGGCGTCTAATTGTTGGGCAAAACTTGGTACATTAGCACGCATATTTTCTCCTCCCAAATTACATGTTTTGTCCGAGGTTTTACGTGATAATTATACTTCACATTTGAGCTTACGCAGAAAACTCGATTATATTTCTGGTTGTCAATGGCGTATAATTGGTGGGAATGTGGTCGCGGATGCTTGATAATTCGAATTGTGTATAAAACAATGCCAAATGTGAAGTTATGTCTTCATTTTCATGTTGATTTAAATTTCATATATTTTCTTCACATTTTGTGCAACATAAAATCATCTCCTAAATATTGTAAACCCCGATGTGTCGATCGATCTGGGGTCAGTACTAGTTTTGATATTGAATATGTATGTACGCACGTACCCCACTTTATGCTTTGCCCTGTTACCAGTAGCAGGATGGGCGCAAGGACACAAACCCGATCTATCATTCGCAGTTCCATGCGCATAATGCTACACTCTGAAATATAGGTATAAACGATGCATCATCAATAGTTTGACAGAGGTAACTGAGGCCTTCTAATTTCAAGTTCTCATTCTGCTCACCATCGCCCAACATACCTCATCTCCCTGTCATGCTCATTCGTGATAAAGGCAAGCCACGACTCGGAGTCTGCATGATTCGTTCGTTTTCTTTCGTTCAGGCCCATCAGGAAAACCCTCCCCCAGGAAATTACTTTAAACTATGATAATTCTCGGTAATCCTCTTGAATTATCTCAAATTATGGGCTTTAGAATGATTAGTTAGTTTAGAAAGACTTTTTTACTCCCTTGTATATAAAGGATAATTATCATGAATTCAAAGGCAATATCGAGAAATTCAGAGAATATATTTCGAACGTAGCATAGCGAATCGCGCACATTAGATGGTATTACGAGCAAAAAAGACTAATATTTGATCAAAGGATATACATAACACAGCCAACTTGGAGGACTAGGCAAATTAAGGTGTGATACACGAATCTGGGATGTTTACAGGTATAGATCAGCATGAATACAGGACCTAATCATCTGCCATTCCATCCAGGTCGAGTAGCCCCAGTGCATCTCGATGCTCATTAACGAAATGATCATTCCCCTTCCGTTTCAAGGTCCTTCGAGTAGCAGAGTCAGTATCCGAGTTGAAATGGCACCATGAATACCTGTAAAACTTACTGTACAGCTTCGTAAATATCAGCCATCATGCAATGAAACTTTCCCGGTGCATCCCGCTTCAAGTCCTCGAGGAACTTGACATGAAACACATACGTCTCGCTGAATTGATTCCCTGTAAAGTTAAACTTCCCTGGTGAGCCGAGTGTCTTCCAGAAAAGGGCTGCATAGACCTGTAAAACGAATCAATATAGCACAGAGATTGGTAGAAAGGATGGTACCGCTGTTGCCACAAGTGCGAGTAATGGAATGGGGCATTCAGGACGATTGCCCTTGTTGTTCGCCAGTTTGGCAAAGCGCTCGACGAACTTGATGCCGATAGACTTCGGACCGCTAAAGACTGCCTCGTATATGAGAAAGATCAGCAGGTCACCCTGGTAGGGTTTTTTGCCTATGGGTGAAGCAT
>JRHT02000385.1:1920-23572 GCA_011800875.2 Suillus brevipes Sb2 | reverse complement strand
ATTCGGCGGCAAGGGCTAGGACGATCAATCCCATGCATTTTAACTATCCCCATCGAATTCGTCCGACTTACTGCATTTTGGCGACTCAAACTTGCTTATTTGGATCGTTTGAGACCCAGATATTTTGCAGCACCCGACCTCATGTTTTTCAATCAACCTGTCAGCGTGACAGATGATATTGAAAGTGAGGATAGCGACGACGAACCACCATTAGACTTGGGAAATACCTTGGACTTAATACACGCATTGAACACCGTCGAACGTCTTGAAACTCAGAGAGTACGCCGTTCTTAAAAAATTCATAGTCACTCAACGGCTGACCTGCAAACAACAGAAGAAGGGTTATTGGAGTACCTATATTCCTGTGACATTGGCCTGTGCTTAGCCAGGTCTGCTCAGCATTTTGACACTTAAAGTCATCTCATTCCTGTCATTTTTTCTATTCTTTAAATTGAAGAAAGACCAATCTGTACTATTGTCGGGAATATAATTCCACATAGAACTCACTTGACAAGATGTCAAACGAACCCTCGAATCCGCAAGTAATGTATTTACAGCGAACTGTGTTGCATGGACAACGAGCAATTCTTGAAGGTCTATTTATTCAACTAGAATGGCAATTTGAGGAGCATTGCCGACAAATGCATCCTCAGAGTAATCACCGCTACCCTGTTAGGCATCAGGTGTATACCACCACAAACAGAGAATCTTATGGAGCAATGAATTGGATATGCCCTGTGTGTCTTTGGATATACCGTCTAGCAGAGACACTTAATTCAATCTTAGACATGGTTGATAGGGACTTGCACATAGTTTACGGAACAGAACCTCGATTTTCCGGAAGATCTTTGAACCGTATATTTATCGATCCTGAACAGTACCCTTTTCCGCCGTCCATTGTAATCCCAGTTGGAAACAGTATAATGTGATTTAACGTAAGGAGTAATCAGCAACCCTGAAGATATTATATTATATACGCATACATTTCAGAACTTTCCATTTAATAAGTTTCCCGAAAGTAGAAGCCTAGTAATTGATGGTCCGTGCAGTCAGAGAAAGTGTATAAAAGAGATTCATATCCAAGTTCACTTCATCCCCTTTCTATTCCAGTTCATAATAATACACTTAGTCTG
Source organism: Suillus brevipes Sb2 (assembly GCA_011800875.2). Taxonomy (NCBI): domain Eukaryota; kingdom Fungi; phylum Basidiomycota; class Agaricomycetes; order Boletales; family Suillaceae; genus Suillus; species Suillus brevipes. The sequence continues at coordinate 22,439 of JRHT02000385.1, read as the reverse complement.
TTGGACTTTCTAATAAATTGTCTTTAGCCTAAATAGGATGTCTTGTAGCTTCATGACATCTGTTTAAGGCCGAAATACTGTAATAATCCTACTCCTAATTCCTGTCACAATAATGTTCTCTATAGATGCTATTCTGTTTTTCTTTTCTGTTGTTTGTGTCTTACAACTTGTTTTTGAGAAACAAAATAAGTTGTTTGACTTTCAAATCGAGGACGATTTATTTCTTGTTCCCTGCGGATGACACGCACGAAACTGGTTTCGTACATGGTCATGGACATATATAATCTCTCATACACCGTCATAGATACAGTCAGGGATATACGTAACATCACACACCTTTCACAACATATTTGTGAAGGTAGCTTTAATTTCATATAGCTTTATTACGCCTTATAATCATTTTCTCAAGGGTTATTCAAGGATAACCAAATTAATTATACTGATTACGTACTTATCTCAGTCACCTAATTACGTTATAACTTTTCTTTTTACTATTAAAATACACCTTTCCGCACATTTCAGAATTTTATCATACATTTTCCGAACTAATGGTTCACATTCATGTTTTTGGATGTCACTTGAATTACCTAATCTTCATATGTTGGATGATTAGTCATACGTTCTGGACAGTTTGCCTTACATAATCTATATTCCATTTAATGATTAGTCATAATTCTGAACAGCTTCCAAATAGTAGTAAACAGTAAATAATACCAAACAAATGAGTCAGAATGAGTCACAATGAATCATAATGAGTCATTTCGGTGATAAGTCATGATGAGTCATGAATGAGTCATATTCCTTTATTTAGTTACTGTGTAGCCACCTTTAGAGTAGTATATAAAGGGGACAACTCCCTTCTGCAATAAGACTTTTTGGAGCCGAGATCTTTTGGACCCAAGACTTTTTGGACCCAAGACCTTTTGGACCCAATCTTCACCAATTATAAATGTGTGACAACTTTGAGTGAATATTAATTTATTACCTCTTACCATTTATAGCCTATTTCCCACGACCTACGGATTATTTGCAATACATCTCTAAGCTATTTCGAATTATACTAGCTAGTACACGGTTACTAGTCGTCTAGTATAGTTATCGCTTCATTCTCTTTACGACACAGGAACCGATTCTGTGGGGAGAATTTACGTATTTCTAACGAACTGAGGACGACAAATAAGACTTATACTTTCGTCAACAGTATTAAGAGCTTGGCCTATCTAGTTCTGGTTTGCCTCAGACTCAATGTGAGTGCTTGAGCGACAGAAGATTTGGTTTTGAAGCCACGTATCTGGTTGAACTGTATCCGACTCTTAGTTTGATCTCCCCTGATTGTGAGAATAAGGAGTATCTACGAGATATCGCTCTGACTCACCGCGTACCGTCGCACATTTATTCATAGTATCGAAGCACTGCATCAAGCCAGTTACCGATTCCGCTACATTCCGAGAGTTCTGCACTTACGCAACCCTGAGTTTCCTAAGCACTGCATCACGCCAGTTAACGGAGACTATTCTGAATAATTCCCCAAACCATCCATTCCCTCTTATCCGTAGTACGTACCTATTGAAACAAGCACTTTGGTGTTTTTCTCCCACGAACAACCACGTTATCAACCGTTGGTATTTGTCTGAACCGTTGACCGTGGAGGATTAGTGAATTTAAGCGATTTTATTGCTTTTCACATCCTAGTAAGACACCGTACGATCGAGTTGAAAAACTCGATGCCTTGGCAGAGTATTTTCAGCTGCTGGGGGTCGAGGACGTCTCAGAGTTAGGAGATGGCAGCGGGGAGGCGCAAACAAGCGACCCCCAAGTGTTCCTGGGACACTTATTTTCCGATGTAGAGACTCGATCCTGAGTAGCCTCACAATGGCATATATTGCAATGTAGGTCGAGTCTACACTACTACGCATGCAACGCGACAATAGCGCGGTAAACGCGACGTTCGCGCGACGCGCGCGACTTAGGCGACACTACCGCGACGCATGCGCGACATAGGCGACACTTGCGCGACTTGCGCGCGCTTTAGGCGAACTTTCCCGCGCCTAAGCGCTATAGGGCGCCTGACTTCCCACTGTGTTTTCCCATGTCCAACCAAGTTCCCAGGTGTGTATTTCTCCATTTATCATTTATTGCATTATCGTACCATGTTTATTTTCACTTTACATTTACACTTGGACATTTTTCACTTCACATTACAAACATTACCTTTTACCACAACCATCTACCACCACTTACCAGTTACCATCTCCGAGTTTTTATCTATGTTTTGAACAATACATCGCAAGCCCTAGTAGCAGTTAGCTCTAGTGGTCATATCCACATCACACCTCATGCCTTAATGTCTCTAAGTCTCGCTATCGCTCGCATACCGCTTTCGCCCAGTTCCGCTTTTCGACGTGTGACTTTCCCGCGCCTATAGCGCCTTTGTTCCCGCGCTTTCGCCTTATTGCGCGCTTCGCGCATTCCCCCTAGAGTTGTCACCAGTGGATATTCGCTTTCTCCGCTTCCCCTACGGGACGAACTTATCGCACCCATATTTTCATCCCTTCAACATTTATATCAGCTGCACCCTCAGCTGAGTAGAAGATCCTTCACCGATCAGCTCGCCGAGGGTATAATACCTGGTGCGGGCTCACCTACTCCCCATCTTCACCCTGTCCCAAACGCCCCACTTGACAACATTTTCGGCCTCCCATTCTCACCCCACCTGTTCCTCATCATGGCACCCCTACTCAAACGCGTTGGCCCTCGCCGCTACACTATTCCTAGCCCCATGGGCGCTCTTGGGGACAGCGACCTCGTTGTTCTTGCTGACACCGTCCGCTTGTACTTAGAGTACGACGGGTACCTCAGGGCGGGTACAGCCAGTCAGCACCCCATCCCCATCCACTACATCCTGGGGGTATGATATATCAATCCTTTTCATTAGTGCGCGGCCATGATATATCAATGCCTTTGGTTTACAATAGTGATATATCACTCTGTATACTGTGCGTTATATCACTGCCCACTTACAGACACGATCGCGATCCGTTTCACGATCGAGATCATATGTACCTGGTCTTCTCTTCATTTCACGTCCACATCTTTTTGAGTGGCTTCTCGTATGATGATCCTTACAGCCCGATGTAGATATGTTTGAAATTCAAAGAAACAGATTGTATTGAAACAAAAACATAGCGAGAGTAAGTTATGAGGATGGAATAGCCTCCCAGATAGATTTAAAATGGGAAGCCATGCTTCGCCGCAGTGAAGCCTGGCGACATGCGTATGCAGCTCCACCTTCCGCTGCCTCTGGTGACCTGAAAGTACGCCGTGAGCTCTGTGCGTCCCACCAGACAGCTTGCCATTGTAAAAAAGCTAGCACCCGCCGCATTTCTTCACGTAGTAATTGAATCTCTTCTTCCCAACGATGTGCTCGTGCTCTTGCCCTGCACCATTCAACACGCAAAGCTGTGACGAGTTCAGTGAGTGAGAAACAGTCATCACACATACTACTCACAGTCCTGTAGGCCATGTTCTGTGTTGGTCGAGACACCATGCGTTTTCCAGATCCACGACACTGTTTGCTGGCCGATAGATGTCCCGTCGTCTTGTCTCAGTGGGACAGCATCCTTTGCGCGATCGAGTGGCTTGAAAGTGAGCTTCCAGTCATCATCCTTCTGCAACCTTGACGCTAGATTGACAAGCGCATTCCGTGCTGCATTGTACTTGGCAGCAAGGGTGTCGATTCGGTTGTCCACGTTGTTGATGATTCCAGTTGCACGAGTGTTTGCGCGTTGTCCTCGGACGAACGCGTCCTTGTGCTTGTACAGATGATACTTCATATTGAGGACATGGCGGATGTCATGTAGAGCATCATTAGCTTGCGCCTCGCGTAAGTCCCACTCATAATTCAACAGGCGGACCTCGCAGGGTAGACCACTGGGTATAGCAGACGGGAGAAGCAGATTAATCTTGTAGACCTTGGGTTCGGCAGCGATGTCGTCGGATGAATGCAGTCGTGATACACATGGCATGTAGAGTAGTTGCACATGCGACCATGTATCAATACGCCGACGGAGGGAATTGATGCGTTGCCAAAGTGTTGAGTGCTGAGAATCCGTAGCGTGTTGTCCGATCTTTTTGCTCTCGAACTCGAGTCGTCGCCTGAGAGAAGTTCAGAAAGATCAGACAAATAAAATTAATTGACATACTGTTGATCTTCGAGTTCGAGCCCTGATGAAATGAGCATGGAAGGAGATATGTCGTCATGAAGAGACATGCTCGTGCCACGTTCCAGTTCATCGGCTTCTGCCTTGGACAATGCCAATCGGACGGATGCTTGGCTAACGGCTTATGATAAATGATTAGATAGTTCCAATCACATATGCACAAACAAACTTACTGGTGACCTTGAGCTCGAAGGGATTCGGTTTAGAACGATCGGACTCCCAGACCTCGATGTCCTCCTTCCAACAAGCTAGCTGGCTGGAATCGAGCGCAGCCTCAAAGTCCCACAAGTTGCGTGTGTGTTCAATATGCTGCGGAAATGCAGCCTTGAGCTTACGTGCAAGGGTTTTACCTAAATCAAATCAGTCGCAAGAATAATTGTTCCAGCTGACACAACATACCTATCAAGCATACTTTTTTCCAGTTCCAGTCATTGAAATGGTCGTCAAGAGTGTCGCGCCTTGAGCCAGGACCCATTTCGCGAGTGCTAGTTGCAACAGGATTAATGTCTGCCCATCCGCGTTCCGGCGCTTCGCCGTCTGTTCTCCCGACCCCCTTGATGAAGTTGAATGAGTACGTCGTCTGACAGCTCAAGACGTGCGCGGGAAGATGGAACTTAGGGACCAGAAAAGAGATATTTTTCGTGTTGTGATCCAGGTGGTACTGCTGAGGGAATGCGGACATGCGTGTCCACAGATTCTTGCTCCATTGACATGCGATGTCGTAGGAAATATTGATAACTTGAAGTGTAGATGCCGATTGCATGCTCGAAAAGAACATGTAATCCATATTGACATACCTGTGAATTAGTTTAAAACAGATACAACACGTAGAAAGCAAAAGCTTACCTTTCGCCTTTTTGTAGGTCACCGACCGAATTCTGCCGCTTGAAATTATGTCGCGCGCAATCTATTGTACCTGTGCCTGTTGCTGCAAGACCACGAGACGCCTTCGTATCAGCCAGGTTGACTGCATTGTGACTTGAACATGTACTCCTCTAAATAAATTATGTTAATAGCCATCTTTGTTCAATAATTTCGACTTGCCTCTTGAACTGTTTGTTCGTGTGAATTCAAGAAAGATTTGTATGCTGTTTCCTCCATGAAAAACGCATAGCCATGGTTGAGTCCAGGATCGATAGCGTCTGAAGAAACATTGCGCCGAGTAAGTCGAAAATTGGCGTCAATTGCAAGGAACAGCGCATATAAGAATCTGCATTCAATAACTTATAAGACACAAAAACAACGAACTACAGACATTGAAACTCACTTTGACTCAGGTGGAACACTTGTCCAATCATCAGGTAAATTCTTTCCTGGATGGGGGCAAGCTGGACACATCACCGCACATGCACCAGGTTGCATGGCAGCAATAGTTCCAGGATGATGGCCCTGGCCAGACCGTTTGATTTGCTTCAAAAAGCGCCACTCTCGCATCATGCATAGAAGTGACTCGTAGCGATCCTGAATTCACTTGTCAGTTTGCTAGCAGACAAGTTTGAAAAACCATGTACCTTTGGTGTGTGAATGCCTGTATTGTCAGTCAATCGTACAACGGTATGATAAAACTCGAGGACGGATGCTTTGGACTCAAAGGACAGGATCTGGAAGTATTCAAGCGCTCGGAATGTTGCAGCGGTCTTGGGTTTGACTGTCGTTGCAGGGAATAAGCGAACTTGCAGAAGTTGAGTAACGTGAAGTTGAGCAGTTTCGCAACCACAGAAATCAAGCCCGATGGTATGAACGCCATTGACGTCAATGACAACAAAATCATCGTTGAGAGCTGGAGTTGGGTTGTTGCATCGAAGACCAATGCGATGTCCAAGTTGAATGCATAAGCCGAGGGATTTGAGTGACGTTGTTTGGAAAAAATGACCGTTCCAATACTGCAACGAAAAGTAAATATGATATCAGTGGGATTTGAATCGTCATACCTCGATCCGGTGATATGGTTGCCACTGATGTATGTGTAGGATGCATTGATGACATACTGCTTCAGCACCATGACAATCTTTGCATCTATACACTGGTGATTCGTTGCTACCACAGAAACAGTGATCTTGAATGTAAGTTCCACGGCCCTCCAAACGAATGAATTCTTCAAGGAAAAGTTCAGCGTCGGAGTGCCATACACGGAGAGGATCATCCTATGAGAACAAACGATCAGATTGAAAGAAGATCTAGATCGGCATCTGGCAAACATACCCCTGCAGCTCGTTTCCGTCTGATGGGTTCCTCTGATATTTCACCCAGATAGTCATCGGCGATCATTTGGGAAAAATCAAACTCGTCGATCAAATCATTGGGTGGGTCATCTACTGTGTCTTCTTCTTGGCCTCGTTTTGATGGATCAGGCAATGTGTAATAGGCAGTAGAAACGGAATGACCAGCCGTGGAACCCAGCTCAAAGCTAGAATGCTTGTGCTGTTGCTCGTTGCAATGATCTTGTGAGAATTCATTTGCTAGACGATGTGCTGCCCTCTGCTGAGTATGAATGTCATTTGCTAGACGACGCGCTGCCCTGTTGTGAGCATAGAATTCCTGGCGGTATCGTTCGAGCTCCACACGGTGTAGAGACTCGATCCTGAGTAGCCTCACAATGGCATGTATTGCAATGTAGGTCGAGTCTACACTACTACGCATACAACACGACACCAGCGCGATAAACGCGACGTTCGCGCGACGCGCGCGACTTAGGCGACACTTCCGCGACATAGGCGACACTTCCGCGACTTGCGCGCGCTTTAGGCGAATTTTCCCGCGCCTAAGCGCTATAGGGCGCCTGACTTCCCACTGTGTTTTCCCATGTCCAACCAAGTTCCCAGGTATGCATTTCTCCATTTATCATTTATTTCAACATCGTACCATCTTTATTTTCACTTGGTACACATTTTTACATTACCACATGACACACACCATTATCACCACCACCATCATACACAGTTACCATCTCCGAGTTTTTATCTATGTTTTGAACAATACATCGCAAGCCCTAGTAGCAGTTAGCTCTAGTGGTCATATCTGCATCTGTCGTCCCATCCGCATCGCACCTCACGCCTTGACGTCTCTAAGTCTCGCTATCGCTCGCATTCCGCTTTCGCCCAGTTCCGCTTTTCAACGCGCGACTTTCCCGCGCTTCGCGCGCCTATAGCGCCTTTGTTCCCGCGCTTTCGCCTTATCACGCGCTTCGCGCATTCCCCCTAGAGTTGACACCAGTGGATACTCGCTTTCTCCGCTTCCCCTAAGGGACGAACATATCGCACCCATATTTCTTCCCTTCAACATTTATATCAGCTGCACCCTCAGCTGAGTTGAAGATCCTTCAGCGGCATTTGTTAAAGTTGGCCCTTGCCATGTAGTGGTGAAAATATTGCTTAGTGCCTGACGCCAGCAGTCATGGCTTACTAATTTTTTTAAGAAATGCCAACACCCAGATTAAAATAAGACTGCAGCGCTTGATTTTATTTCATGATACAGTATACGTCCATCAAACAATATTTAAATCCTGCTGCCTTTCTGGTACAGCAGCTCACCCAAAAACTCTGCCTCCGCAAGGCCAGACGCCCCTTCAAACATTACCAGACTTAAGATATCTTCTAAATAGGCGAGTACGGTCCTTAAGAAACGTGTCACCGAGTCCGTAACGTGCCACTCTGGCGAAATACCACAGAAATTCAGTATTTGGTCTTGCGCGGGAATTGCATGGTTCAGAAGCTTCTGAACCTTCGTCATTGCATTTTCAATGATGGTGATATCCCCTTTGGTGGAGCAGTCGTCCACAAGCAAACTCTGGACATAGAGATGTACGATATCCTTAGTGAATGTGCAAGGGTCATCGCCGACCATCTCCATCATTTGATCCTTGACATTTTTGATGACGAGTAGGGACATCAAGATCGTGTTTCATTTTATATCTATTAATAGCTAAAACATACAGGTTATTTTCATCGTCTGATGAGTGATCGGAATCATTGTCGGACTCCGACATAGACTCATCTCCATCGCTGACTGGCAATGCTTTTTTGAGAGCTTTGCAGAGGTCTTTTGAGAACTTGGCCTCTGCCCGTGCTTCCTTGCTGTTGGAGCTACGGAGCTCTCTGTGTCTCTTAAGAATAGTCTCTCTGTGTCTAACCGCGATTGGTTAGGAACCGTCGGAAACAATTAATGAAAAGGTTAAACATACTTGGTGTAATAGCGGGCTCGCTTTTCACGCGCGGCAATTCTTTTTGCCTCGGTTGTTGTATGAATAACAGGTCGAGCCATTTGAAGTAGAGAGTAGTTGTAGTATAGGTTGAAAATTTATTCAAAGTTTGAATTGAGCGTGGCAAAACAGCTGCAATGAAGGAGTTGGTAGGACCAAAACTCCTGTGCGCTGAATTGATAGTATTGATTTCATGACTCTGTAATAGATCTTGGATCGTCCATTTAAACAATCGGGAGGTTATTTTTCATGTTGACATATTTAATCATAAATACACACTCCTTCTACACGAGACGCATTGAGTTAACACATTACGGTCCTACCACCATTGAGCTATTGAGCACTGAATTAGTCCCTCGGTGCACTATCATGGTCGGACCTAAACCAACATTGATAGAAAACAGCTATTCGACTCGAGAGAATCTCAACCATGCAACATATTCACTGTAAATTAGATTTAGATGTATCATTTAAATTATAATCCTACTACCATTAAGCCATTGAACTAGTCAACGGTGTGTTGCAACACTCTGGCGGTCAGACCGAAACCCACACCAATGAAAATCAATCATGTATTCTGAATTAATCACATTCACTGCAGATCTCAACACATCATGATTGATTGACAGTATATATACAACACAAGAAGGTAACAAGATACAAGATACATACGAACGAGATACATACAAAAGCGACGAGATATGAGATACCTTTGAAATGCTAATTAATCCGCCTCGCATTCAGGAGCCTCTTGGACATCACTGTCAGGCGCTTCCTCAGCGGTCCATTGATTTTCCTCCGGAACACCTTCTCCTTGTGGAGATGAAGGTTCATCATCGCTGCTGTCCTCGTAGTATGTGCGAATTTGGGGGGTCTCTGGGTGGCTGATGTCGTCACTCTCTGATGCCCGATTGTTCGCATCAGTGGCAGGCAGGTCTTCTTGTGATCCGGTATCATGAGGTCGTTGGGCTGTGCAGCATGGTCAACATTGAGTCCGTGATTCTAAATTTAAATGACTAACCATAAATGCAGCACCTACAATGAAAAGCATGGACTAAGCAATCAGCACCGTCAGGGTTGCGTTCCCAACCGATGGGTTGTGGTGAGGTCATTGGTCCAACTGTTGAAGTCCAGATTAGAGCCACAGCGATGTCGCAAAAGTGAACTTACCTTGTCCACTTTGCACAAGATAGATGGCCTGTAGAAATTGCTCAATTGTAAAGCATGGGTGCGGTAGCATTTGCACGCAGCGCCCATGACAGTCGCATCTGATGGAGCCATTGTCTTGGTTCATGTCTGTGAAAAAACGGCTATAGTTGGATGGTAGTAAGGGTGGTGAGAGACTGAGAAAATTTACGCACGTTGGTCTAGACACTTCGGAAAAATCCGTTAAGATCGTGATTGGCTGGAGAGAAATGAAGGCCTCAGTTGAATTTCGGCTTGCTCCCAATAACTCACCAATTGAGCAAAAGGGACGAACTCAAACATAAAAAATTCTCGTGCGTCATATTTTTATCATGAAAGGGTCGGGCGGACTCACAGACTTAATTTAGGAGATGGCTCCTCTGAGATGGACCACATCAGAAGAGCTTGAGTGGCTTCAGAATGAGCTACCCGAGTTTCTGAAAATGCAAAAAGATCAAAAACTTACTCGTTTCTACGGGCTTTTATTTCCAAGGTGGTTTAGTCAGTTTCCGGAACGCTTGAAATATTGGCAACCAACCGGTAACCCTCCTCCGCGCGAAGAGGAGGCAGTTGCTCATCAGAATGATGACACTAATATTAGTGATGAGAACCGCCTGCTACCACTCACCCCGGAACAAGAAGCTGCGCTTGAAGAGGAAAAAGAGATCCGGCGGAAGGTCAGTTCATATAACAGGTGTTCTGGAAGAGTAGCCACTAAAGGCATAAGCAGAAATTGAGAGAATGGTTCCGGAATCACGCTAAAAGCAAAACAACACTTGGCAACACGTCAACAAGCAAAGCATTTGCTCAGCTACTGGGCCAGCGTACTCGCGGAGTTCGTGACCTGAAGGATATTGAGGTCTACTCAAAAACACACTACAAAACGAAAATACAACCACTGGTCGAGGACGACATCGAGCAAAACCAGCTTGATTCCAAGAAGAGGATTGGTGTTGTGCAGAAGTACTTAAACACTTGTTTTGCAGCTGAATCGGAAGACGTGAAGGCGGGGATTCGTGAGGAGACCGCGCGGATCAATGCTTCCAGGAGATTCGGAGGCATTGGGTCAGGTGAGCGCACTAAAGAGGAAATTTATCGGTTTGTTTGTTTTTTGTTGTGTTTTTCATTTTGCGGATGCTGATCGATCATCGATGTCATCGATCAGTGCTATTCAGGAGCTGCCCATTGTCTTGGGACAGATCTGTGAAGACCTGGCGGTACTGACGGGGGGATGGCATTATACTATCGTTATGGGGGGTCCTGACCCCATATGCCAAGGGGATATCATGACTCTAAGGTACGTCTATGGACAACGATTTCAGCAAACTTGTTCTCATCTTACTTCTACAGTTTCCACCACGGCAAAGGTCAAGATGGTCTCAGCTTCAAGGCATCTAGCCCGAATTTCCATGAGCAGTACCTTGCACCATTTGAACAGCATCTCAGAACCGTGTTTGGTCGACCTTCGGCGGAGTCATCTGCGTCTTCATCAATTCCCAAGCCACCTTTGCCGGAACCTTCTAACTCCACATCACCAAATGCCCAGAACAACTCAGCACCTTCCTCCGTTCAAGCCGACAGCGACCTCAATGCAGGTCCCAATTTTTCAGAAATGTATACCTTCCCTCAGGGCTCTCTCATGGACCCCAATTTTCCAGTCGCTGTGGCTGAGATTGAGAAGTTCATTTCTTCCATTCCTCCACTGACGGTTGATGGCCCAGATAATCAATGGTGGAACAGCCAAAGCCAGGACATGCAAATGGCGGCGCCACCACTCATCAACCCTCCTCTGACTGTGGCTGGATCGCCTGTTGAGTTGTCCATGCAGGGCCGGAACAACTCGTTGGTAAGCTATTCGTCTACCCCACCCCGTATTCGCAGACCGCGCATGAATGACTTCGCTTCACCTTTGTCCAAGTCTCCTCGACTCCCTCCTGTCGACTCCCTTCACACAGCTGTCGCATCACCTTTGTCCATGTCTCCTCGACTCCCTCCTGTCGACTCCCTTCACACAGCCGACAATGAAGGACATAGTCCACCAGCCGCCGCCAACTCAGATTCTCTTCCATCTGTTTTTGGCATACCTGCACCTCCCACTGCTATTCCCACCATGCCGGATGCCTTGCTTAGTGCAGGGGGTGTTCCTCCAACTTCCGGCGCTCCTGGAAGACGCTCTGTGCGCACGACACGACCATCAACACGCGCTGAGGATGCTAACAAGATTGGCGATAACGCCAAATCCCTCACTGCCAAACGCAAGCGCAAAGGTGCGGCGTCAGGTTCCACAGCCCATCCAGTCGCTGCGAAAAAGTACGTGTTTCAATGTTCTAGCCGTTTTATCTTGCTAAACTTCAATCTGTGCAGGTCTAAAAAATAATCACATTTCTTGCAGTACATATGCCTCAGTACTAATGCCTTCTTGTTCTATTTTACAATCTAACTATGTAGTTATTGCGACAAAATTATTTACTCAATGTTCAATGTCAAGTTAATGTTACCTTGCGAACTTCGGGAGAATTTGCCTTGAGCATACAAAGTTGAACGCGTGATCACGTGAGTTGGACACGAGACTGAAATCAACAAAGGTTGAACGAAAAATCACGTGAGTTGGACACGCTGCGGCAGACTGAAAATTCTGAAATCAACGAAGTTGAACGAAAAATCACGTGAGTTGGACACGCTGCGGCAGACTGAAAATTCTGAAATCAACGAAGTTGAACCAAAGATCACGTGTGTTGGACACGCTGTGCTTTGCTGAAAGACTGAAGTCCAACGAAAGATCGCGTGTGTTGGACACGCTGTGCTTTGCTGAAAGACTGAAGTCCAACGAAAGATCGCGTGATTTTTAATAAAAATTGAAAGCAAAATACATTTTGGTATGGGGCTACATAGTACAAAGTGGAGAGTACAGAGAATATTAATGACGAAGTGCTTGGGGGTATGATATATCAATCCTTTTCATTAGTGCGCGGCCTGGCTCGTGCCTTACTATATCATATATGAGTAGAGTGATCGAGTAAGCAGCGCGTGGCTATGCAGAGACAAGATGGAGATCTAGATCAAATCTAGATTTCCACAAAAACAAAGCAGCGCAATACCCAAATCGGACCTGACCAGGGTACGGGCTAAGAATAGCCAGTAGGTAATGAGGTGCACAGGTGATATATCATTGCCCTTTGCTTTAACTCAAAGGCAGGGATATATTATATTGACAATATAGGCTGCCCCATCGGCTACGGCGACTTCGCGTTGGCGTTCAACATGCAGCCAGCTGCCGAGGCAGACCCGTCGCGTTTCGCTATCGAGGGCACCGAGGGACTTAACGTTGGAGGACCGTCCCCTACCCTCACAGAGCTCCTAGGTGCAGAGGATCCTGCACCCCCTACCTCTAACATCCCGCGTCCGCCTGAGGGAGGGCGTTACTTGACCCCTCAGCGTGCCGAACTCATGGAAGAGGCCTTGTGGTTGAACATGGAGACCACCAAAAAGAAGCGCGAGTGGCGCGACCGCTTTGTGGCCGAAAGACGGGCTAAGCGACTCAGGGCTGAGGTCAGTGGCCTGCCTATGGGTAGGGAACCTTACCATCGTGCTCCTACCACCCAACCCGCTGGTCCTTCCACCTACCACCGCACCCCTACCCCCGGCTCCTCTACCTCCTCATCCTCTTCCACCTCTGCCCCTAACGCTGCCAGGGATGGGCACGCCATGGATGTCGAGGACGACGGCCGGGCTAATAAAGATAAGCACGCTGACCACGACCCGTCGAAGAAGCCCAAGAAGAAGTGAAGGGTGTGGGCCACCCTTGGAGGGGAGTGTGTGACGGTTGCCTTGATCGAGGAGCGAGGAACCTATCACGTCAGCACTTGAAGGTCTAGAACCGAAAGCATGACCAATTCAGAATGTCTTAGAAGTTTTCTGGTCTCAGTATTTTCCTTTTATTTTCCTTTAGATTATCACGGGCATTCTACCTACTGAGTATTTAATCCCCACTCGTTTGTAAAATCCCCTTAGAATTTCTCCCAATCGAACTAGGCTGGTATCTGGTTATCATTGCGCGAGAACATTCTATTTGTGCCGCCATCTAAAGTCTTACTAAGTTAACAACTCTTACCTGCCGTCACAATCACTCACCAAACCAATCAAAGCCCACTCCAGTCAGATCAACTCGGTGGATTTTTCTCCGGATGGTACGGTGCTGGCCACTGGTTCATATGACGCATCAGCAAAACCCTTAAAATGATGTAGTGCCTTAGCCGAGTACAGCCACCTGTGGTAACTTACAGCATCCACAGTCGACACGTAGCAACTGGCTTAAATCTAATATTAGTGCTTGATTATATTACAGCAGATTACAGCGCTTACAGTGCTTACAGCACTTACAGGCACTTACAGACGTCTTAGCGGTTCATTAATATAGTGGCTCATAGCATAATACAGTGGTCACAGCATGGAGAAGAACGCAAGATTGCCCTTGTTCCATAAAATTAATCGAAGGAGCTGTTACGCCTCGGGTTCGTCCAGCAAGGCCAAAGAGGGTACGCAGTTTCAATCACACCACGTTTAGACCTGTGTATATTGATGACTACATGATTTACTCAGAACTCTTTAATTGATGCAAGCCTGCAACAAGAATACCTCGAAAATCGTGCTGTTCCTGGTGTTCAAGTAGTCGCGTGCGTCATGGTTTGCGCGTTAAAACCTAAATCTACTTTGATAGTTTCCTCTTCTTGCTTGATGTCACACCGCAATATAGATCAAATATCAATGTCCGTCATGCCAATTTTCGCGATACAAGCGCTGGATGGTGGTATATCTAGCACGAATGCTATTGTCATACATTCCCAACATCCCCACTCACTCGCACTCATCCCTCGAATATGACCTTAGTCTCAAATGATCCCAGTTTATGGCCATCTATCAATTGGAGTAACGGTTTTTCTCGGCTATTGGATGGGTTCGTCGTGACTCGTCAGTTTGGTGATGTCTCGATCTAATATCGACTTGCATTTTGCAGTTGCCGCCGGCGTCGTGGTGGTATATGACTGGGGTGAGTGGGACGTTGTTCTGCAACTGCTGCCATTCTTATGATATCTACAGCACTAACACTCGGACGAGAGGTGGGTTGACCTTATATCCAGAGCAGCCGACTCGCTAAGAATGCTTTACAGATTGAACTGATCTGGGTGAGTGACGGAGTCTCATCAGACAAACAGGAGAATACAATGAATTCGCTACAGAGGCAACGCTGGTCTCTCATGACTGTGCTGTATCTCGTCGTTCGTACCTCATATCATACCATAGCGCGGTCAGCTGTTGTGCTAACTCCAAAATGTTCTAGATACGCTATATTGGAATACCTTTTTCCGTGTATGTATCGAGGCCAAAAATTGGTGTTGTGCTAATAGCTCATCTCTGATGATTAGTTCCAATGTTCTGGGTATGTCTCACATGCACTGTATTCGATTCTTCTGACTGTGGTACACAGGAAATGCGACAGGGGTCTCGCTGACAGATGCAGTGAGTATTTCGCAACCATGTCATTTCTCTCCAATGAATGCACTCATATGCAGGGGTGAGTGAGATCTTGACCACTGAACTTGACTGTACATGAAGACTACACAGGTGTGAGTCGAGTGTTTGATCCTAGTGCAAGGGTGATCACTGATTGGGTGTTCTAGGTAGTATGCTGTACTCCGCAGGAAATGGGGCAACTGCGGTCATATCGGCCTTATTGGGCGGTGAGCTACCGAGCTGCAATACCTCGGTGATATTGACTCGACTGAGACACGATGCAAGTCATCATGATCGCTCGGTTACATGCCATGTACCAGAGGTCTAGAAACATGCTGATCTTCCTTGTTATTATCTTCCTGGCTGTTTACATCGCCTGCGGAGTAATCACCGCAATCACACTCGTGTATGACTCCGCAGCAGGTAAGCTTTACTTGTCGATTTGAAGAACACAGTTCATTGGACAAACACCAGAGGAGGAAATACTCTCTGGCATACATTTTTGCGATTATGAAACAGTCGGGAATATACTTCTGCCCTCGATGATTTGGATGCTCATCACCATTTGGGAGGTCCTCGCACTGTGTCTTTCAGTCTGGATTGCTGTGAAACACTTCCGTGACCTACGACGCCTCGGCCCATCAACAGGATCGATTATGGGGGATTGTTTCAGAGTGCTGATAAAATCTCACGTGCTTTATTTTGCGAGGTGAGCTTGTAATTGAGACTGTGGTTATCTTCTTCTGCTCACATTCTGCACGTGCTAGCTTTGCCGGTGTCTCTTCCCTCCAGCTTATCTCCATCTCTCCGGCGATCTTTGTGCGCAGGCCTGTCGTTGATATCTGCTTATACTCATGGCCAATCATTTCTGTAGAATGAAGATTCTAGTGGAGGCCAGACACTTTATGGTGCTCTCAACGTTTTAGCGGCCGTACAGATGTTTGTGTTGGGACCACGTCTCATCCTTAGCGTTCGAGAATATCACGCAAAATTCGTCGCCGACTCCGACGCAGAAGCCAGCATGAATTCAATTGTCTTCCAGGAGCGTTTACATATATCAACTAGCAGCACTGTGTAGGGATATGCTTGCCGAGTGTTCTGCAGGGAGAAGAAACTTGGTCGAGGATCCGCCGTGGTATTTATTGCACATATGATGTTTCGAAGTATATTTAATGCAACGTTTATGTATACCAACCCATTTCGTGTTGTATCACTACTGGATGTCAGTGAACCGCCCACCCACACTTGCACTGAGTGAATTATCCAGAACGCCTAGCAACCGATGCAGTCCCTCATATCCGGTACCGAAACACAACGAGACTCGGTATACATTGCCCAGACAGCTGATTCTACACATTTGCGGAGTTCCTCTGTTTGAGAATACAGATGAAAATGAAGTGTTCGCGAAACGTGCAGCCCAGATGGCTGGTGGCTCATCAGTCCCAAGATACTGCATCCATCTGGGCCACAGAGAAAGAAAACGAGCGAATCACGCCTGTATCCCTCTAATACGAATGAGTATGACAGGGAGATGAGGTGTAATGTAGAGAATTAGAGAATCGGGGCTTCAAGTCAGAAGGCCTCGGCCCTCGGGTGTACCTGTCAAACTATTCATCAGCCATTTCTAACAATTCCATACGTAAATACATACGTTGATCGGAGTCGCGGTATCGTAGCGTCGAATTTGCCTGTCAGTGAGTTTCGTCATCATCACAGTGAGATGGAAGGAGTACTAACAAACGTGATCATTGTTTGACAATATTGACAATATTTGTTGACGCTTTGTCGCACATCAATAATATCGTCTGTGGTGGCTAGCAGCGATTGCCAGCGAATCGACTTGGAATCAATTTTTTTCTGTCCCTCCACATTCTTCAACACAACACCTGTCGTCAAGCCCCACATATGAAGCGCCCTTTCGCCTTCGAGTCATGGTACTTGAACTGATCTGCGATATTTTACTCAAGGTTCACGGGGTTGAAGACGGTTGCAGTAGAATATTCCGTGGCATGCTCTGGTGCGCATATTGTGTGTTTTGTGCTGTCTCATACAGCCTCGCGTTTCCCTAGCCGCCCAGGACAGGTCGTTCGCTTTTGCACATTCATGATGGCTACAGCCAGAATATTGATACTCCTTCCTTGACAGTGCACTCATTAAGCTTACTGCCATATCGCATCTCATCGACTCCCTAACATGAAGAGAAGAATAATCTTGTTCGGCACATTAAACGGTGGCCGACTTGCAGATGCTAAGAAGCGTAGGGATGAATCTATCGAGAATATGCCATAGAGTTCGCTAACTGCCTTGTTTACGAGTGTCGCCTAGAGGTCTGATCGGATTTTTGAATGCCAACAAATACATTACTCACGACGGTCTCTAAACGAGCAATTTCCGCATCAAACGAGTACGTGCGTCTGATACTCCTTGCTGACTATATCTCATTGTTTGAGTGGCTGCAATGTTCGCAGTGGATACATATCACGATTACATCCTGATAGAACCGCACATGTGAGTACCATCCGCGTTACTCTTAGATGAATGTGAATATTCGCATCTTCGAACATCAGCTGAAATAGCTCTAATGGACAAAGCCGAGTTCGATTTGGAGGAGCTGATGGCCAGCTTGACAGGTTTGGTTGTCCCTGTTACGTTGTTTTAGTGTGGAGCTCAACACCTTCTCAGAAACGTTAATTCCTTCTGATGCCAAGTACTCGGACATTGCTCCATTCGATGACGTGCTCCACGTATGAACTCCGTCGTCCTCAAACGCCTATGAACTCGAATTACCGAATCACTCTTCGCTGCATAAGCTATGATGCAAATCCATCATTTGCGCGACTGCCATCAAAGTACGATGGAATTTTGTGAGTCAAACTTGTCATGTTCATTTTCTGGCCTTTTCGACAGCCAGTGGAGTCGAGGTATTCTGACGGAGGCTGCAACGTATAGCGAACCAGGTTCTATGTTTGCTTATCGATTGAATTCACATATCGCAGTTGTGTCGACGCCATCCCAGACTCTAGCGCCTCGAATTCACCTCAAATCGTTGAGCAGATGCTTCGCGCATCGTCTTGGACCTGCATATAGCTAGGCTTAGCTGGTTCCCTTTTCAGCCGTTGAACTCAAACATGGCCATTTTTATTGGTGCTTTCTAATGAGTCGGATTACTTTTTGGCTTCATTGTTATCGCCTTGGGCTTGAAAGCTTCAGATCTCTATCTGCAAGTCCGAGGCACGAATGTTGCTCTCTCTGTGCGTCTCCTAAATCGTCATGTTGAAGGTTAAATATGTGGATCACCATTACTATGATGTCACATCCGATTCGGGCGGCAGCCTAGCTAGAGGATGACGAACCTCGAGGCGCTCTAGGCGGCCCAGGCCTCTTGACAGTCCAAGAGTGTAATGGTCGCCCGTCACGACAAGGGGAAAAATGCTAGCCGCAAAGGGTATATTCCGATAAGGCGTCGAGTATTTTCCCCTTGTCATGACGCGATTGTCCTCTGTTGTCGAAAGTTTATGCGCTTATCCGCCCCCAGTATTTAATGCGGGGAGAAACTACACCAGATTGCAAATTATATGGCCACATCAATCATCCCTTTCGAGTTCACACCTGGAGTCATCGCACGGCGCATGGTACGTCAATCACATATTTGCATACCGACTTGATACTTACAAAGTGCAATCCTCATAAGGACATGCACCAGGTGCATGGCTCTGACACCCATGACGCGCCGCTCTCGGAAGTGTCCTATCCTCCCCAATCGCAGAAACCCAGACCACTTCTGTTCTGGTTCGGCTATCCCATCGACTTTGGGAAGCTCGAAGCCTTTGTGAAAGAACAGAGCCCTCTGTATCCTGATCTCTCTCAGGACTACACGCGCAGCGAAGGGATCAACCACGCATGGAACCGCGTCTTCATCATCGGCGTCATCCGCAAGGTCTTCGGGGAGTCGACTCGGCTGACACCCGTGTATGGCCGCAGGGAGGGCAAACCTATCATCGTCATGTCGTTCTACTGCAATTTTGACGCTCCGGGGAGAGTGGTGCATGAGGACGAGAAGGCGTTTGCACTCAAGTTTACGAATTTGGAAGGGGAGCCTAGGTGGTATCTTGACTGGCGCCGTAATCCGGTCCCTGATCCTCCGGACCTCTAGGTGCGTTATTATTATCTTTGCCAATAGTCGCCCTTATTTCCTATCCAGAAATTTGCTGTATGATCTTATTGCTTTGGGTGACTGTGAAGCAGGTACCGGCTGTGTACTAACGTGTACGATAAGAGTTGATCACGATGAACGTCCTGAGATTAACGTGTGGCCGTGCGATCCATGAAACACATATGCATTTTATTGTGCGAAACCAGTCGTGAAACCTAAGGTGTGGCGTAGGTTGTTACGAAGAGAGCCCCACGGAAGCAAGAACCGTTAGGCAAGGTAAGTAAAATCACAATAACGAGAGTAGTGAATAGAGACGACTGCGGACACTCACGCGAGGTCCGGAAAGAGCAACGGCGTCGCCAGTGACTGTTTTTTTGGCCCGACACGCACACGTAGTCTAAAACAGCAGTTAGTCGGACCTAGCAGGTGGAGAACCTTCTTGCCGAGAGGAATAGGCCAATGAACCTGCAACCCTAACCTCCTACCTTAACTATGGAAGCTATAGCTCTATTGTGCCGAGTCAGCACCACCTTAAATAAAACAGCGTTTTCTTGCATTCAGAGGTGTCAAGGGGAGCGCTGTCGAAGCTATCTTCGGTTGGAGATTTATGTCACGGATAATGGTACTCATCGGAGTTACAACAGGAACTTCTGCACGGTCGTCCGCTGCTGATGAAGGACTAAACGTACTTGAGATGGCAGCCGTCTTGGATGAGACAAAGGAGGGCGAAGAGTCAATGCCTGCGATTACGGTGTCCCTCGTTGGGCTCAGGGCGAAGACGGGGTTGTCACTGATATTCGCCGTGTGGTCCAGGAGACAGCGTAAAACGCGTCTGCAAGCCCGGAAGATGGTTACCACAGCGTGCGGGCCCTACCGGGCCATAGTCCTTGGTTCAGTGTCGGTAATGACACCGACACCCTCGGCGTGAGTAACCCCCGCAATACCACGAGACGACTAAAGACAATTGGGGTTCTGAGAATATACGTGCCACCGGTTATAAATAAATTTTAATAACGTCCGTTAACTGGACCGCCTGTAGAGTTGTCGTCGGCTACAGTGTAGATATCATGGAGCCCTTGCATCCCTTACGCTTCTCGGCGACGAACTAAATAGTCTGTAACACCACTACTATCGCATAGAAAACAAAATAATCTACGAATAATTGCGTCAGTCAGTAGTGCACACCAGTAGTGCACACCAAACTTGGTCCTTAAGACTTGGGCCTTAGAATCAACGATCAATCATACGAGAT
>JRHT02000384.1:12298-23691 GCA_011800875.2 Suillus brevipes Sb2 | reverse complement strand
GTCACAGCATCGCCCCACACTACAGATTCTTCGGATGACAAGATACCGATGGCCGATTTCCAGCGTCTCTGGGAGTCGACATTGATTGATACGTAAACACCTGCAGGTATGCGCTCGGAAGGGACTTGAAGATTCTTTGCGCTGATGACTATAGATAGAGTCAGGATCCTGAACTGGAAACAAAATAATGTGGAGTGACCTACTTTTGACCCTGATAAATTGGCTTGCAGAGCTACCACGCGTGGTGGTTGGTCGAAACAAACGACGAACAACACGCAGCATTGTAAGTGAAAAATGAAAGGGGTGTTGAATAAGTAGGAGGGATGGCGGAATGAGTGGGAGTGGAAGACGGGGGTAGAGATACGAGGTCTGTGGATAAATTTCAGCTGAGAGGTAGAGAAGAGGTTGAGGGTTTAAACGTTTAGGTCCAGGTCATGCTGCACGTGTATTTCCACATTGTTGAGGGCTGTTCGGCACGATAGACGCTGGGATGATTGCACTAAACGCTGAGAATGGAGATCACCGCGACTAGGATTAGCATAAAAGAAGTGTAGACATAATGATGGTCAGACAACAGCGAAGATGGCCAGCCAATTGCAAAGTCAGAGGGGAACGAGACTCGGAGCGTTTTGCGATGATTGCTGCTCCTGTATTTGAAACACAAAATCAAGGCAAAACGTCACGGTAGAATTGGTGCATTTCCGAAGGCAATGACAAATTCAAACGACTGCTCAAATCATCGGACGCCTCGATCGATTGAGCGACACAATTTGAAATGACGAGAACATGAAAGTCGGATGGATCGATATGAGTGCAGGAGCTGCAGGCGATACAACGAGTGGCAAAAAGATGGACTGTGAGCATCACATAAAGTCAGACTCATAATTGGGACTCAGGATGTTCGTTGAAGTTGGGAATCACTTGTAGTTAGGACATCGACAAACGGGAGATGGTTTGTTTTTACGGTTTCCATCTATAAATACCAGGGTAAACATGGACCACCAATAATTAGAACAAATCAACGTACGCTGTGACAAATTGCAAGCTGGCCTCCGATCGCATGTGCAGAAGGGGCGGATGATTTATGAAAATGTCACCCGCACAAATCGAAACACCGATCATTGACTCCAGGGCTAGCACTGAGTACTGAGTACTGAGTACTGACCATGCGACAGGGAAGGAGCTCATTGAACAGATTCGTTGGACTCGGGTCTAGTGTTGTTGGCAGAAGTCTGCCGTTCTGCCAATGGCAATTGCCAAGCGGTAATTGCCGGCAGTAGGTCGAGGGCGTTGGGCAGAAGTCGGCAGAAGTCAACGTGAATCTTATTTGTACTATCATCAAATGGCATATGTTTGATATTCGAATTAGTGTATCTGAGCCTCCGTGCATGCCAAAATGTCCTCAAAAAAGTCTACGGGCCGCCCTACTCGAAAAATCATCACCAACCACTTTATCCAAGATCAAAAAGTCCAAAATTCGTCCAATCGTTATTTTTACAAATGCAACTATTGTTCAATGTCTGTAGAAGGTCGCGACGACAAGCCTCTCAAGCATATTCTTGACCGAAATACTTGCCCTACGGCTCCGGATCATGCTCGCACAGAAGTCCGTAACTATCTCGCCACGAAGAACGGGAATCAAGCACTACTACTCCCACCTATCGTGGATGCACTGGCAGATTCTTCTTCATCCCCATCAGGAGACACGGCTAAAGCTCCACAGAAACGGAAGAACCTCTTTGAATTCGTGGATCTTCCAGTCACTCCAGAGCAAGCAATACGTGCAAATTTCAACAGGTTTGAAAATGAGATGCTGGAATCGCGAGGCTCGCAAGAAGGTACTGGCGAAGTCCCAGATATTTTCAAGGGAGATATTATTGATTGGAATGAGCTGGAGAAGGTCGATAAAGGAATCACACCTACAGGGTTTGTCGAAGAGATTGACGTGGTTGCCCGTGGGTCACAAGGCATGGAGCCAGGCTGGAACATCAATGCACTGTACATGTTGACGTCAGAGGGTGTAGCGCAATAGCTTAGCTAATTTTTTTGCCGTGACCTTAGAACACGATAAAACGCTCGAAACAATTATGCCGACTTTTGCCGTTCTGCCATTTGCCGTTCTGCCGTTTTTTTGGCAGAACTCGCCCCAAAATACTTCTGCCCCCTACACTACTCGGGTCGCATGCCCACGCTAGATCCTCGGTGTTTGCCGAGGACTTGTCAACATGAACCACTTGGAGGCTGTAGCCTGTAGAGCTTGACCCTGCCAGTGCTAGCGAGGCCTGAGGATGCGCACCTTCCCGTCCGTATCGTATGTCTAAACCCTGCATGCTATTTCTTATGATATTCTTTTTAACAGAATACCCCGTCTTCTTGGCCTGATAAATGGTACCTCCAACTTGAAATCCTCTCCGCCATCCTTATTGTAACCTCGGTATACATCCATCTCGTCAGGAATATCTCCACGTGCCCTCGTTGACGCATCCTCGATACTGGCCAGTATTCCTTCCCTGTCAGCATATTGAGATTCAAGACCTTCTCGCTTCACTTGGGTCATCCTCGATATGCGTCACTAATTTTCTTCATCATTTCATCAATGATCATTTCATTGGTGGTTTGGAAAGCGATGTGTTCATCAGACTCAAAGGTGGGCTACTTCAATATCAAATCGTTTACTGAAATTTTCATCTCCAAATCGTCAGCCCAACCAATATTACAGTCTATGAGGCCTTCCGTACTCCAGAGGCATATTCAGCATGCCATTTAACTCTACTCAAGAAGACGATGGGAATCAGTCGTCTGAGTCTCATCATCTGGCATATTGAGGTATACCTTATATTTCACTCCAACACCACAGTTTAGCAGGGCGACTCATGATTGAGGAGCGGGCCACTAACTTTCTCTCTGTGACCAGCGACGGCTTCTTGCTTCTCATCGAGAAGATTGGTATCACGGCAGAGAGAGCAGCGGAGATATCATGAAGAATCTCGAAGAGTTCACAAGCGACACCCGAACGGAAGATGGAGACCGAAAGTTCGTCGTTTATCCCATGCATCTAACTTCTAATATCTAGCGTAAAGCGCTGGACGTCACCTAGCCCTCAGGCAGCTGTGTGCCGCGTCTTTGCATTTTACAAGATTTTAAAAGGCAGAGCTTGTCAAGGGACGACTTTTCGACTGCATGGCGAAATAAAACGCATCACGCCCCGCCACAATCCTCGACTTTGGAAGGCAGCCGTTTAACATTTCGATGTCAACTGCGGCAGCGCGATGTTTCACAGGATCGATGCAGGAGCGCTTACATACCGATTGCTTGAACGTTCTGATTTTGCACAATCGCTATCAGAGGAGGCCGGGTGCACATACCTCTCTGTGCTATATCTACTCTCTGTCCTATATCTACTCTGGCGTGCAGTGATCACCTCATCAACTTCTGTATCTCGACAAGCCCTTTCAACGGTCACGATATCTGGTTCGGCCATGAAGCCACACGATTTTCACAGTCATCTTTACGAGGATCATTCGTCCCGCTGGCAAATTTTTTGGGACAGCTGGCATTTCGGACGACCTTTACACTGGCACCAGAAACGAGCAGTTCACTTCACACATCGTCACGCCACCTCAAACACGATTGGGAGACAACATCTGTTTCAAGTCATCTGCGATACTCCGTTCTTGGGAGTCCAATCTATTCTAATGTTCACTGGTGGACTTATTTTGACAGGAGGACAGACGACATCAGCGCTGAGACGACTCATTCGATTGGTTCTCGATCTCGGACGGTTCGGTTCAAGCACTGATGAATAAAATTTACTTGCACATTGGCAAGGATTCTCAGGGCCCACTTCCATGACCACGTCTAGCTTAGCTGGCATACGTATGTGCCCCCGCACCTGTTGCATCTTTTAAGCTAATCTCACAATATGCAGAGCTGCACTACTGCCTCGAATCTACTGTCCGGGATACTGACAGCCACCCCTGCACGCGCACCATATGCAGGAAAGCCTGACAGCAGCGATAGGTCCATCAGGGAGTGCGTCTATCTCAGACAAAACTCGCATCGTTAACGGGAGGTAGGCTTGAGGATGGGTCGAGGAGGCGCAGGGAGATCGCCGAGCCCTTTACAAGTACATGTACTCAGAATTTAATTATGAGTGCCTCACCATAGGAAATGAACACTGAATGCGCCATATACCAAGTGCACGCCTCATTGGCAGATTCGCGAATGACTCACAAGTCAAAGCAGTCGTGCGGGATAACGAAGCTACCGACGCGCGCATATCTGCACGGATGAGTTGGATGAGCCCTGTTGATTGCATTGGCAGTGGTTAGTCGAGGTTTCACGGTGCAGAGAGACTTGAACACTTGAAGTTTGAAAGCTTGAAGGATGGTATGACTGGGCTCGTATGATGCACGTACTGAAGCAGAAGACGAGGCTGCAAATGAATCGAGTGGTATACAAGTACACATGAGAACATTCCAGTTGACGAAACACGAGAACGTATACGAAAACAGGATAGCTTAAGTGCAAGAATATCGTGATGAGGACCATTTATATGACAGGATGAAAGAGGATCGCAGGTAAACAGCTTGTGAATATGTACCAGACGACAGTAATACGACGTAGAATAGGCTACACACCGATATGAACGAAAACCATCCTCTGCTCGAGCGGCACCTTCGTCTTCACGGCGTGAGTAGCACAGTTGAGTGCCCACGCCGCCTTCGTGCAGTCCATGACACCATCAGACATTCAGTGATACAATGATATTGGTATATAAAGGATTATCATATGTAAAATCCCCACAATAAGTCTAACAATGATACATCAAATTATCAAGTCTTACATTGTAGGATAGACATGGCAGGATTCATCAAGCATGTAAGGATGAGACTTCTTAGCTTCACTTGTCGAAGAAACAAAGATTGTTGATGTAAGATCTAGCATTGCATTTATGACGCATTTATGGACTGTGCTCCCTACAATTATAATGGATGCTTGCCCTGGCAGAACTCACAAATGTCACCAGGGTGACAGGGATTCTAGGAGAATATCTGGATTGCTAGACAGGCAAGCCTTACAAGCCCTGGCAGAACTCACAAATGTCACCAGGGTGACGGGGATTCCAGGGGAATATCTGGATGGAAAAACAGGCAAGCCTTACAATTGCGATAGGCTTCATCAACCCTTGTAACCAAGTATATTATCGATGCTTGTTTTTATGTATCATATGAATCTCATCACAAATATGAGTGTTACATAGCTGTGTCCAGCTAATTTAATTCTTTTAAGTATCGATCATGAATTAGACGTCTGATCGAGAATGTGATCACTGGTGAATTCGGAGCAAGGGTCTCACAATGATACGTACTACATCTGTAGCGGCAGACTGATAACATATAGTGAACCAAGATGCTATCATCACAATTGAGTATCTTGATTGCTACCATCAGTAAAATTACACAAAGATGCGGTCTTTACTATGATTCACTTTCAGTCCGGAGGCTGGGTACCATTTACGATGTCACAAGCAACTCGCGTAGTACATGCTAACAAGATCAATGAACATTCTGTATAGTAGCGAGCAAGTAGCGAGGTACAATCAACTATCATGTACCGACGGTATGCTACACGCTGCCACCATCACCGCCAAGCACTGAACTTTCTTTTGTTCGTGCTCGCTTCTCCCGGATTCTCGCCAACGCACTATTCTTCACCAGCGGACGCCGAGCGGTCGAGAATGAAGGGAATATTTGCCTAGAAATGTGAGAATGAGCTGAATGAAACGAGTCATCAATCACCTGTTCCACCATATGATGAGGTCGTCCACTTCTTGCTTCTCATCAGGGTCTTCAAAAATATCTAAAACGGAATTGTAAAACCTTTCCGAGTCGGTGACTGTATCTGTACGCGAAAATACAGGCGATGAAGTGAGAGCGAATCGGATCTGGAATGAACATTCATCGTTGAGTAGAAATGCAGAATTCCGAAGCGCGGACAAACCTGCGTTGCAATATACGCGATGGAGGGCAATGTGACTCGAGTCATTCCGTGAATCCGGGCATTACCTGAACGAGTTGCCCTTGGTTCTTTGTCCACAGAACTGGGGGACGTAAAAACATGTCTGTATGCCTGAGAGTCTAGTTGAAAACAAAGAAATTTGGAAGGAACACAAAATATATCTTACACATACTAGCAAGACGCTTCGAAATAGACCGTTCCATGGATCCTCAGGATCATAATGGTAGTCTGCGTACAGGAACAACGGCCACTGGTCTCCAGCCACGATGATCTCGCCGCTCTTTAATTTAGCTTTCGTCCTGCATTCCATTAGTGATGTTGCCAAGGAAATAGATGTCACGTACTCAGAGTTAGACCAGTCGAGGCCAGCAGGACAAAGTAACGCGCCTGTCCGTTCATGATGAAAACCTCGGTCGACTTTCACGTTGCGCGCGAGAGGAGGAATGAGATTTTGTCCCTTCGGGGTAATCCAATCGAGGACGCTGCCTTTGAGACTTTTTGTATCATCGCCCCTTGCTCCAGATGCGCCTTTGGTGAGCTGAAGTAGTATGTGAGTAAACAAATGACTTTGAAGTCGAAGACGAGATAATTACCAGCTCTGCAACGGCGTCAACCTCGTCATCTCCGCCTTGCATCAAACGCTCTTCCAGGCCTGCTACAGATTTGAGAAGTTCTTGAAAAATACGGTGCTCGCGTCGTTCCCTTAGAATACACGCAATTCAATAGGCTGCACACAACCCTGCAGGAAATGAGATACTTGGCTGTGAAATTTTCCTCTGGAGTGTCGGCTAGTTCTCCCATCCGCAATATTCCATTTGTGAGAAGGGCTTGGAAGTTGCAAAGAGCGTGAACCGTTCGCCCGAAATGTCGACCATAATGAACCAACGGATCCGTCGCACTGCTGTTGAATATCGTTGTAGTAATATTAGTAGCTGCATTGTTTCCCGAACATAAAGAGTCACTCACGGCCTTTTCCTGGGCCCCAGCTGTAGGGCATCAACTGGTTTACGACGTTGGTCGCAAGATTGCTGGTCCTCGGACATGGTAAGTGCAATAACCGCAAGATGAGAAATGATTGCTACTATGGCCGCAACTCTAAAATACCTTGGCCTCCAATGTTTGCTGCAGTTTGAATGAGCGACTGCAAATCTGTTTGAGGTCAATGTAGCGACCTACTGTCAATTACGGAAGTACATAGTGCATACTACAGCCTATAGCCGAAGCACTTAGTAAGTCAGCGTCACACGCAGCGTATATGATCATGCTTACATCAGCGTGTAGACGTCTGCGATCAATATTATCTGGTCGTGTTGCGATCTGGTATGGATTCTACAGACATATAGACTTCGTGTAATCTTAAGCCAGTCTTGTGAAGACTGGCATTCTGATTCCACTCAGTTGACTTGATCGACTAAGCCGCCATTATGGGAAATAGCCAGCACGCTCGCTCCACAAGCTCACGACATGGACACTGATTCTGACGTGCTGGAGGAGTTGCACTATTTTTCGTGAGCTCTTCGTACTCCTTTGTCGCTGATAGTGTTTCTTTGTTTATACGGAAGATAAACTATCTGACTGGGTGATCTTGTCGCCCCCCCAGATAGCCCTCGATTCAACAGGTGCTGGTATGAGGTATGTTTCCAAACTTTGCAATATGCAATAGCTGTTGATCCCGAGTCGGCTGTCGTCAGCCATGCTGCAAGTCCATCAGTCTTTCGAATGCGATCGGGCGCTTGGTATGGGCAGCGTAAGTACCCTTCATTTTGTAAGTTTTTCAATCGCTGTTGCATACTTTCGTATGACCTCCTCGCACAAAGATAGGCGTTAACCAATATTCTTGTAGGGTGTGCCTGTTTCGTGCATAGGAATACTCTACGCGTCTCTCGTACGCCTGCTGCTCTGGCGGCTCGTTCAGGCTTTCGGTAGGTGCAGCTGTTCTTGGAGACATCTACAGGGTCGAGCAACGAGGTGCTACCATGGGAGTTTTCTTTCGGGTGCATGTACTTTCATTTGGTGATGTTTCGGCGACTTATCACTTCTTTTGTAGCCTTATCTTTGGGGTGTCGCACATTATGGGAGGCACAGCAGCGCAAATACTTGTCATGGCGTAGCCTGCACTTCACGAGCCAGTGGCCGCAGTCGTGGCAAGACAAAATCACGATGCTGACAATCTGCAGTCCCGAACTCTCCTTACTCATGTATAGAGATGTTTTTTTTCGTTTTTTTTTTCACATGTTGGTCGCCTCGATGTCCTGTAGTACTCGAACAATTATCATGTTATTGCAGTTCCATTCAAGTGTGATCTAAGACTTGTATCTACAATAACACGACTATACAATGCTGGCCCAGATATCAGCAGTCTATACAAGCGTCTGAACAAATATATGCTCACCAATGCATATATGGGTCACCAGGCACCACATGGTGGTACACGGACCGCAAGACTGACTTGGACTGACATTAATCTCATGTAGTATGTGCACATAGCAGCATAGCGCAACACTTGGGGAACTTGTGGACCCTTATACGGGCAGGTGAAGCCATACACGATAGAACCTCTTTTGTTGAAGTTCATGCTACGTACTCGACTGCGTAAAAGCTCCGCTTGATGAGCGGCTTGAACCTGAATTCCAGGGGAGTGTAGTGTTCGCAACAACGTGATTGAATATTGGCATGTGGTACTAGTACAATGTTGTATTGACGACGAGATTACAGCAACTTGAACAAGCAATACCGAGAATGTTCATGTGACGAAAACAAAAAAATTGAAGGATGTGCGCTTTCAGACTTCACTGGGCCTCAGAGGCCTCAGGCTTGGGGCCGCGTTGTTTGTTCATCATGTTCAGTGCATGTTGGCTGTGCAAATGAGACCGAGTGATTAAAAAAAATGAATCAAATATACTTACAGGTCGTGCAGCCACCCTTCCGGGCCATCCCGAGTGTTCATCCATTCATTTAGCTCATGGGCTCTCGGGTCCGTGCCCGCTGTCTGGCGAATGGTTCTTAAGAGTCGTAGCTGCAGTGCTGATTCCCTCTCAAGTGCCTCAGATGAAATTTGGCTGCTTGGGTATCCGGGAAGTCGGCGCCTGAAGCAAATCACATACTATGAAAAGGGTTGAGAGTCGGTTTTCAATTTACAGACGTCACGCACCATCCCACATGCATTAGAGATCAAATGGTCTGGAAGCTTTTGATATTGAGCTGGAAACATATCCAATAGCGAATGATGGTGGATCCTGAGCGGTTGCAAAATACGAAGAGCTAAAATTTTGAGGATTGACATCCGACGATAATATTTCTGAAAGTCGCAATCAATAACATAATCATATCGATTCAATGAGAATCCATACCCCAGAAGCAGAGCAGGTAAAGGAAATGGATGTCACCTCATCGCTCCACACCGCCATACCGGTAAGATGTGTAATATACGGCACAACCGTCTCGATGGGATAGCTTTTCAAACAGTATCCACCCGAATTTTTCTTCCGTGGATCGTCAGCAAGAGGAATACAAATCTCCTTTAATGATTTCACGAATTTGTAGCGCTCCCCGTATACCTGTAGGTGTGCATTACAGTCAGGCAAACTCATAACTCGGCCAAAAACGTACAATGTCAATGATATCTGCAGACATCATATCCAAGGGTTTGATTGAGTTTGAGGCGGGATTGGCTGAGTCTGTGATAGCTTGCTGACACTTGAGGCCTGCCTAAAGGTAAGCGAATTGAGACAGACGCTACTCCTGTTTACGCCTACCTAGCTCGACCGGCCGACCGCTATGCTTTGCTACTGTCACCATCTCGATGACATAATCCTTGCAGGCTGCCATAAACAAATCATCTTGCATGCCATGAGTAATCAAGCGTTGCTTGGCAAGGATCATAGCATCACGGATGCACATAGATGCCGTAGGAAAGACCTTTTTGAGGTACTTGTCGGTGAACTTGATACCTGCTGCAAAGACGACCGGGTCGCAAATCACATAGTACGGAAGTGTCAAAGCGCTATTTGCCGAAGCGATATTGGTGATCGGTGTGTGAAGTAAAGTGCTTGATGCGTCCGACTCGATTACTACTGCAGCAGTCGCTGAAGGAGGCATCTGAGTTCCTAAAGCAATCGCTGAAGGGAGCATCTGAGTTCCTGCAGGAGGCGTTTGAAATCCAGCCTCAAATGCTGGTGTTTCTGTGCCCGTCCAATCGCCATTGAACGAGCTCATAACTGAGAAGAAATCATCCTCGAGAACTGCGTCATCATGCTCAACGTCGCCAAGCCAATTCTGGGTGTCGTTAAATCGAATCGAAGCGTTATTGAACTGAGAGTTAGAAAGATTAACGGGAACGATATTGCGCTGTAGCTCAACGACCTTCTGTCAAGAAGTCAACGGCCGGTCCCCGACGCAATATATTATGTACGCACATGAATCACGGGCCGTGTAATGAGGTCGTCATCCGTATAGACACATAGTTGCGTCCAGCCGTTTGGGACGGTGAATGGCTAGTGAAACGTAAGCAGTGAGTTAACGAGCTCCTCTGAACCCTCAACAAATGAACTTACTGGTGGATGTGGATGCTCGCGCATATCCTGTAAAGGAATTCAGTGATACTTTGACAGACTCGGGATATAGCCTACCACATATATGGGTTCATACAGAGTCGCTGTGTCCAGTGTCGGCGCGATTGCTTGCAAAGGTAGCACATGAGCCACCTTGAGAAAAGTCCCCTGGAGAGTTTGAATTGCGTGTTGCTAGAATAGTCATGTACCAGCCCAATTCAGAGCGATAGCGAGCGTGTGGTGAAAGCGGGTCAAGGCGAAAAGTTGCGCGCTGAAAGGGCGCGAAGCGCGCGGATATCGCGGAAACAAGGGCGCGAAAGCGGAATAGTGCGCGAAGCGCGTAAGGGGGATCTCAACAGTGGTCACCTATAAGCGAAAGAGGCGAAGGGGATTCCCTGCTTGTATAGCGTGGGGCAATAAAAGAAGGGAAGTTGTAAATATAGTCGACGTGGGAGTCGACTCAACTTCTAGGAAGTAGCAGCGACTAGCTAGTACGGGCTTAAGACGGAGTCCAACTATTTGTAGGGGCAACTTGGTCTAGCGTGGCTTGAGAGTTAAGTTACTATAACCCTGTTGCACGATCTTTAGGCTCAGCGGCCAAAAAGCTGCATTTTGTCTTTTACTTGCTACATTCCTAAATTTACGAATAGACTTTCTGCCGACGACTGACGATGAGTAGACTTTATAATAGCGACCAGAAGAGGTATTACAGAAGCGCTCAAGCTTAGCCAGTGTAAATGTCAGGAGGTTGTCCGCCGTTTCTACGTTGGTAGAAACTAACCATACCGTGAAGTCATCCAAAAACTGAAAACTGTACAGAAA
>JRHT02000384.1:0-11969 GCA_011800875.2 Suillus brevipes Sb2 | reverse complement strand
TACATCCAGCTCAGATCATATGATGCGTACGTTGCGCTGTGATCGCGCTATTTGCGCTGCAAGCGCGCTGCGCGCGCTGTATCCGCGATATCTGCAATATGTGCCATTGTGAGGCTACTCAGGATCGAGTCTCTACATCTCCTGGGGGCTTAAATTCTGAGTGTCCCCACTCAGTGCATCAAGTGGTGAACTTGAGCGAAGTTGCGATGAGGGTATGTGATGATCAAGGAGTGTAATGCGAGTGTGTCTGAGGCGATTGTGATGTGGCGAGACTGGCGTAGCAATGGCGCGCTAAGCGCGGAAAAGGCGGAGGCGTAAGGCGTAAGGCGCCATAGGGGCATGAAAGCGCGGTAGAATAGCGGATTGCGTGAAGCGACTCTGGTGTGTGCAAACACAATAAAAGCTCTGGGATGTGATGGTGACAACTGCCTGAATGATATGGAGACGACTGCAACAATGCGAGAGTGATGTGTCTATGGCGCGTGAAGAAGGCGCTATAGGCGCGCGAAGCGCGGGAACATTCGCGCTTGAGAAGCGGAAGTGCGCGAACGCGGTATCGAGCGATAGTGCAACTTCAAGATGGTGCAAGGATGCAAACTCATGATGACAATAGATGACTGGTGATGCGAGTATGGCGTGAATGTGCTGCATGAGGCGCGGGAACAATCGCGCTTGAGGCGCCTGAGGTGCGTGGATGTGCGTGATAAGCGCGTATGTCGCGTATGTTGCGTAGGCGTCGCATAGTGCAGGGAAGGCGAAGAAGCGAATATCCAAGGCGTAGAAGGCGAAGATGCGTGATGCGGAAGTGGTCCAACCCATGTCCAAACCAAGTCCCACTAGGCGCGCTAAGAACTAGGTGCTAAGGGAATGAATGACATGAGTAAATGTATAAGCGAAAAAAGGCGAAAATGAAATGATAAACTTTTGCGGATGTCCTGTCCGTCTTGTCTTCTTCGTGCAACTATTGACATCTATACCCTCCTATGCGCTAAGCGCAAGAGCGCGCGCGCGAGGCGCAGGAATTAGGCGAAAGGTGCGAGAATGAGGCGCTATAGGGGAGTTTGCTAAGGTAAAATGTGCATGGTGCCACAGCATGCGTTAGAAGCGAAAATAATATCCTACTGAGTTAGGTGGGCACGAGTCTATGGTTGTTTTGTTGTTTTTGTTGTTTTCTTTTAAGCGGACCTATGAGTGTATATATCAGTGTGTTATTAGTTTTTAGGGCGATGTAATGATGAGAAAAATGAGAAGGGAAAAGCGCGCTGGACGAAAACCAGGGTAAAACAAACTATATCCTATGAAAAAGTGTGGTATATGGTGATTTTTGCGAAAATGATGGTTGAAGCGGTAGAGGCGGATGAGGCGCGAGGCGAAGGCGCGTGAGGCGACAGTGTTAGGCGACAGGGAATGGTGTGATCTTCATCTACATGACTCTGCAACAACTTTTTCAACCGGGTATGAACTGATTCTTCTGCAAACTCGCGATAGCGGCGGACTAGTAACTGGCAGGATGAATTCTTGCACTTGGTGGCGCCTATTAGGCGCGCGCCAAGGCGAGGCGAGGCGACAGTGGTAGAAAGGCGCTACAGCATGATAGGCGATAGGCGATGCTGGCGCGTTAGCGCATGTTGGCGCGAAATTGATTATATCCTCTGGTTGCCTAAGGATAGGCTGAAATAGTGAAAACGCGTTAGTGAGAGATGGATATGAAGCGAAATTAGGCGCGAATATGGCGCGAATCATGAGGATGGACAATGTATCAAGGCGACATAGGCGCCTGATCATGAATGGATGGTGCTTGATATAAAATGAAAGGGTGTTATGGACGCGATAAGCGAAAATGCGAAAAATGTGAATAAGGACAGATGGTGCAATGTTGAATGTAATGATGGATGCTGTAGGCGGATGTGTACATGTCAGGCGCGCGCCTGAGTCGCGCCTGAATGGCTGAATGAAGTATGGGTCATGATGAATGGGAGGAATGCGATTTAAAAGTGATAAAATGGTAAAAACGCGATAGAGGGAAAACTTTGATGCAATGATAGGCGCTTTAGGCACGTGAATTAAGGCGTGAGGCGCGCGACTGTGGCGCCTGAGCGGGGGAATAATGATGGGCTTGATTGAAGGCAAAGGTGAAATGTTAGCAACTGATGAAAAACTCATTGGGAGTGAAAAACGCGTAACAAGCGAAAAAGGCGAAATGGGCAAAGGTTGAATATACATTGCCTCTAGGCGCGTGTACTGCGCGACCTCAGGCGCCATAAGGTGCACTGGAGGCGCGTCAGGGTCGCCTAAGACATGGTCTATATGGTGAGTGGGCGATGCAATGCATGGATGCTTTACTGGCAAGCGGAAGTCACTGTAGGTGGAAAACGCGATATGCGCGGTATTGTCAGTGATAAGCGGATTTGCAAGAGACAAACTCTGGTCAAGGTAAGGCGCATTTTGGAGCTCTGACACTGCAGAATACTCCTGAATGGGCGCGCTAAAATGCGATGGGGGTTGAAGGTCATTGCTGATGATGGATGGCGTGATCTCGTCTGGTAGCGTGTTTGGCGCATTCGCGATAGCGGTAGGTTCGCATATGTTGAGCTGGGGTGAAACAACTTTGTCAAACTGATCTTCTGAGTCGCTTTGGGGCTCTATAGGTTCGCCTACAATAGGCGCCTCGATGTAGGCTGGTGCAAGGGCGATTTTGGCGATAGGTGATGCTGGAGTAGGCGGAAGGGGAATGGTTTCGCGTATTTCGCGTGTAGGTGCCATAGCTGCAGCTACTGGCTGTTCTGAGGCGCATTCTGGTTGCTGAGGCGCGCCTACAGGTGGCGCTTCATGGGGCGCTTCAAGGGGCGGAAGCGGAATAGCGGATTGCGCGCTAGTAGGGTGTGTATAGCGGCGCTCAATGCCACATTCTGGGTACATGAACAAGGCGGAATTAGCGAACTCTTCGTAGTTGTTACCTTTGTAGTACTGAAACAGCTCTCTCTCGTTAGGCGCAGTATATTTCAATGCATACTTGATGATGTCCTTATCTGACAGCCCAAGTGGTTGCGCGAGTTGTTCTACTGACTCCAGGAAGTTGACCAGCTGGGTGTAGTCACCTCCAAAACGTGGAGCAGCGCTGCAGGTGCGCAAAGGCATGCCAAAGGAATCTACCAGGGTGTTCATAGCGTGATGGTGGAGGCACGTAAATCGCGAATTTCGCGATTTAGGCGCAAAAGCGGAATAGGCGGATATGCGGATGCACGGAATAGGCGGAATAGCAAAAGGCGGAATAGGCGGAATAGCGAAACTGCTGAATAGGCGGAAATGCGATAATGTGAATGGGCAAAAATGCGGGAAGCGGATATGCGGATAGTGGAGTAGAGTTGAATATGTGTGGATATGCTGACTGTTCCCCTCGCGGTGGGCTCCAGTTGAAGGATCTTCAACTCAGCTGAGGGTGCAGCTGATATAAATGTTGAAGGGAAGAAAATAACGGGGTGCGATATGTTCGTCCCTTAGGGGAAGCGGAGAAAGCGAATATCCACTGGTGACAACTCTAGGGGGAATGCGCGAAGCGCGTGATAAGGCGAAAGCGCGGGAACAAAGGCGCTATAGGCGCGCGAAGCGCGGGAAAGTCGCGCGTCAAAAAGCGGAACTGGGCGAAAGCGGTATGCGAGCGATAGCGAGACTTAATGAGACGTTAAGGCGTGAGGTGCAATGCGGATATGACCACTAGAGCTAACTGCTACTAGGGCTTGCGATGTATTGTTCAAAACATAGATAAAAATGCGGTGATGGTAACTGTCTAGTGAGATGATGGTGGTAAAAGGTAATAATGTTAGTGTAAAGTGTAAAGTGAAGTAAAAAATGTGTACCAAGTGAAAATAAATA
The DNA here is from genome assembly GCA_011800875.2 of Suillus brevipes Sb2. Lineage (NCBI taxonomy): Eukaryota > Fungi > Basidiomycota > Agaricomycetes > Boletales > Suillaceae > Suillus > Suillus brevipes. The sequence goes on along the minus strand of JRHT02000384.1, from coordinate 8,096 downwards.
TGGTACGATGTTGAAATAAATGATAAATGGAGAAATGCATACCTGGGAACTTGGTTGGACATGGGAAAACACAGTGGGAAGTCAGGCGCCCTATAGCGCTTAGGCGCGGGAAAGTTCGCCTAAAGCGCGCGCAAGTCGCGGAAGTGTCGCCTATGTCGCGAAAGTGTCGCCTAAGTCGCGCGCGTCGCGCGAACGTCGCGTTTATCGCGCTAGTGTCGCGTTGCATGCATAATACTGTAGACTCGACCTACAATGCAATATGTGCCATTGTGAGGCTACTCAGGATCGAGTCTCTACAACGACTCACCTTTCGCGGAGTCACTTCATTACAGACAACTTTGATTTCGTGAATATCTCACGTTTCGGATTCAATGGCAAACCAAGAATTCTCGTTTGGCGGAAGTTGAACTATGAAATGGCCTCAAGGCAATGGACGGACAAGTCCGTGACATTCAACGTCGGCGCAAATGAAAATTCTCGTTTGTGGCGTTGTCCTGCGCAGCAGCATCGGTCAATCAAAAATTCACACTGCTTCTTGATTGACCTTCTTGTTTTGTAACATAGCGATTGGCTGCCGAACTGACTCTTACCCGGCAGGAAGTTAATGTCGTCTCGGCTTGGACTTTGCCGAAAATCGGAGCTTGAATCCTGCTATGGTCGAATTCGGACTAACCCTAGCACATGAAATATGCAAAACTTCAGAGTGTAATGCATCTAAAAAAATTCAGGCATATATAGAGTACATAAAACTATTTTTGTTTAAGTATAACAAATTATCCTTGGGCGTTGCAAGTTGATAGTGAAGGGAGGTGTGATGGCAAAGAAGATAAGTAATAAAATGTGGGCATCAGGAAAAAGCACAGTGCCTAAGCGAGCCCACATGGTATCTGTAGGTTCGGTAGCCAAGTAGGTAAGTCCCAGATATGTAGGTAGCGTGTAGGACACTCATGTATACAATAGGCACTCGGTAGGAGTCATTGGCTAGTGGGACTGGACAATATCATAGACATACTATAGGCACTATATACACATAGACACTAGTATATACACGTCAATAGTAGTAGTACTTCTCTACATCATATCATTGTCCGAGTCAGACTCGCTGCGAGTATCCCACTCAGCTGCCGCTGCTGCAAAGTCGTCGACTGTGAAGTGCTGAGTGAAAGTGCTTGTGACAGGCTCGTTAGGAACATTCCCATGACGGCTGGCAAATCGTTGTTAGTGCTAGTGACTTTGGCATGCATCAATGTATTACTTACCGTGCAACCTTCAAAAATTTCTTGCAAATCCTTGGGATAATATCAGCATGTTTCATACCTTCGTGAAACCTGCTGAGGAGCTCCAAGTACGAGTTGAAGACTGCCGCATACTGCTCCTTGTAAAATTTCGACTTGATCCTTGTTCCAGTAGTCCATTCCATGACGCAGGCCTCAATCTAAATGTGTTTTTGTCAGCACCTGGTAAGACAATTCAATCATTACTTACAGCCGTCAGGATTGCCACGATGATGCCAAAGCTTGTGCTGCCAGTGTTTGCATCCACGAAATAGAAGGGGAACTTGATCCCAAGTGAGTTCTTCTTCTCGTAGCACCATTTGATCATGCCCTTTTGGATAACGTCGGCCTCGAAGGCCCCCTTGGCCTTGTTCTGATCCTATCATTGTTAGGCCATTAGTCCTACTTTAACTACGAGTTGTAGATGTACATTACCTTGTAAGTGAAATTCTTGTGGTTTGCGAGGAGCGATTCCGCAAGAATTGCATTTGATTTCACAGCCTCGGGTGTCTTTTCGTCAACGAACCCAAACTCTGTTACAACCAGTGGCCGCATGACAGTTTTGAGCTCGCTCCACGGATTGGGGCCTCGTGAGGTTATCTAATAATTGATTGGTGTGACATAGACCATAGGACTCAGACAAACCAATACCAATTTGTACGTGTCCTCGTCATAATCAATCTTCACCCCATTTGCCCGGCAGGCCGCAGCCCAAGCTTCACCTGACCAGTTGCGACTCTCAATGTCACCTGGATAGATTGTCGAGTTAGCGAGGATGGCTTGGTAGTGCCCCACAGCAAGATGGATGATGGACGAATAGAGCCCATCAAAGTCTGCACAACGAACTCGGCCACGACTGCCTCCATCACCCAACTTGACCTTCTGAATGACCTGGAGGCCTTCAACCTTAGTGAGGGGTGGTGCAGGGCGCTTCCCAGCTCCCAGAGCTGTCAATTGGAATGGCTATATGTTTTTGTTAGTTCAATCCCTGGTACGATGATGAAAACTCACCTGTTGCGCCACTGGGGACTCGATCAAACTCAATGAACCATCAACCATCAAGCTCTGTGGCACACCTCTGGATGGTGTTGGAGTATGATGGTGTTCGACTTGACCACCCATAAGATGTGGGACTGCAGCAAAGCGCCGTTCGAATCTCGACTGTTGGACATATTTGTTGGGAACATCGGCACGAGAACCTTTGTCGCACCCATCTGCAAGCAGCTGAGGATCGATTATGGGATCTACTGGCATGCCAGGTGTTTTTGAATGTGTCGAAGACAAGCTGGGGGGGACATGGTGTGTCCGTGGAGTCAATCGAGGGGGGATATACGAGACCTGCACGTTTTCTTGACCTGCGTGTCCTACAGACATTCTGGTAGTTGGTGTAGCCTTGGTTTGAGTGTAGGACTGATTCGTCATACCACGGAGAGGCACTGATGTAAAAGTAAACTGTCGAGGAGGCATGTTACTAAATTTCATGACAAGAAATGTCAGACTTACAGAGTCTGTTACCGACGGCTCATTGTCATTGCCATTTGTCAGGTCATCTTCTTCTGACTCGGGGTCCAAAGGGGAAAAGTCATTGACCTCTTCGAGAGCCTGTCTCTGACGAAGTCCTTGAGTAGTGTACTTTTGAACCTTCCTTGAATTTTGCGCATCGGCTTCATCCTCTGCAAGTTGACAGTATGAGCGCCCCAAATGAACGGTCTAGACAGTTTTGCACCCACTGACCTTGAGCCTTTTTCTTTGCAGAGCTGCGGCGGGCCCGGGGACGTTGTTCAAGCATTGTGACAGTGCTAGCAGGCTGTTCACCAGCCTGAGTAATCCTGCAAGCCATGATGAGGGATTGGGATTGGGTGAGTCACAGGTGATTGCAGCCACAAAAAAACACGCACCATTTCCGATGCCACCCGAAATGGGCACGGACCAGGCTGTCAGACCTGTCAATGAGCATCCGAAGTCTGCAACAAGGGGTAAACAAGGAGAAATCATACCTTTCAACTTGAAACAACACACCAATTCCATGCCGGCTTGCAGAGATTGTGGTCACTGGCTCCTCACCACATCAGGGCTGAACAAGCATATTTCAAATTCACTTACCTGCCGACAGAAATGGCAGGATCACCTCAAAAATTTCAGTATCAATGTATTCGACCTCGGGCATGGATTTGCGCCACAAGTTGAGGAAGACAATGATCATGAAGATGAAGACTCGGAAATTGTACCTGATGGTGATTACAATGAGGGACCAGACTTCAGTCTTGATGATGGGCTGGACTCACCTCCACATTCATTTGAGGCCGCGGTCAATGTCGAGGCCACGGTTGATGAAGACCATGAACATGTCAATGTCCAGCGCCCCAATGCTTACAGTGTTCAGATCGAAGAGGTCGCTGATGACCCAGGCCCCTTCCATCATGCCACGGCACGTTGGGTTGAGGAATATCCTGACGAGATGTTAGCTGGGGCACCATGTGGTAATGCCGAAGAAATAATACCCACCAAGTTTGATACCATCAAGCATAATCAAGAGCTCAATGGTCAGAGTGTGTGGGGCCCCTTCGATGACGAGGAAGAATGGGAGTTGGCTAGGTGGTTGATCCAGAACGTGGGTCAAACCAAAACTGACGAGTTTCTAAAGCTTCCCATTGTAAGCATGGCATTTTGGAGATGATGAATGTCAAACTCACATTAAGGACTGGTAGATTCGTAACCGCGCCAATGTCTCATACCCAAATAACCGCACCTTCTTGAAAAAAATTGACGCATTGCCTACCAAGGGGCCTGAGTGGCACTGCGACCTTATAAAGGTTGCAGGTGATATCATTACCCCAGATGGCGAGATGTCAACCGCTGAATTGGAACTCTGGCGCCGTAATCCAGTGGACTGTATCCGTGAACTCATGGGAAATCCGACGTTTCGAGAAATGATGGCTTACGCACCTGAGCATGCATTTGAAGATGCTGAAGGTAAAAGTCGAATTTATGATGAGATGTGGACAGGGGACTGGTGGTGGGACATGCAGATTAGAGCAACAATAATAAGGAAGACGATCTGTTGACATACTGAGCAGGGAAAGCTGCCGAAAGGAGCCACAATAGCTCCAGTCATTCTCGCATCTGATAAAACAAGTCTCTCACAATTTCGGGGCGACAAAGCTGCCTGGCCAGTATATTTGACAATCGGAAATATAGAAAAGGCCACCCGACGTCGTCCACGGATGCATGGAGCCATTTTGTTGGGCTATCTGCCTGCAACGAAGCTTGACTGTTTCAGCAAAGCGACTCGGTCCGTGGCAGGTTTCCGGTTATTTCACGAATGTATGCGGAGGCTCCTGCAGCCACTGATTGCAGCAGGCAAACATGGTGTAGAGATGGTGTGCGCTGATGGGAGGGTCCATTGTGTGCACCCAATATTGGCTGCGTATGTTGCAGACCATCCAGAACAATGCCTCGTTACGTGCACCAAGGAGAGCTTCTGTCCTAAATGTCGTGTTCACCGAGACAGCCGGGGGGAACCTCTTGCATCACTACTGCGAGATGAAGATCGCACTATGACCATGTTAGAACACAAACGAACAGGACATAGAGTGGCCGCCTACACACGTGAAGGGCTGCGCCCTGTGTATCGCTCATTCTGGGCAGATCTTCCCCATTCCGATATCTTCGCTGCTATAACACCTGACATTCTTCACCAATTGCATAAGGGCGTGTTTCACGATCATCTGTTGAAATGGTGCATGGAAATAGCTGGAGAAAGTGAGATTGACGAACGTTACCGGGCAATGTCAAACTATCCAGGTCTTAGCCACTTCTCGCAGGGCATCTCCCTGGTATCCCAATGGACAGGCACCGAGCATTGTGAGATGCAACGAGTCTTCATGGGGGTCTTGGCTGGGGCTGTTCAACCCACCGTCATTCATGCTGCACGAGCCGTTATTGATTTTATATACTACGCACAGTTCCACGCCCATACATCTCAGTCGCTTGATGCCCTGGAGTCAGCACTACGTGAGTTTCACGAGCATAAGCATATATTTGTGGATCTGGGGGTGCGCAATGATTTCAACATACTGAAATTACATGCAATGGCACATTACGTGGCGTCAATCAAGTCTCGTGGCTCCGCTGATGGATTCAACACGGAGTTCCCTGAAAGGCTCCACATCGACTTCGCCAAGAACGCATATCGAGCGACAAACAAGAAAGACTATGTCGCACAGATGACAAAGTGGTTAGCAAGGCAAGAATAAGTAGATCAATTTGTTGCTTACCTGGACTGGAGATTGGAGAGACAAGTGGATGATGCGGAAGTTGCCAGTGCCAGCGGCGATATTGATGATGAATGTGGGGAAGGTGCCAGTGGCACAGGAAATGTGGATGTATCAGCGGACAAACAACCACCAACTCCAGGAGACACACCTTTGTCTCATGTCCTCGCTGCTCGTCCAGCATTTCGAGCTATGACAGTTGATTATATTGCCCAGACCTTTGGCACAGTCAACTTCTTTGCAGCCCTGTCACAATACCTTGCCAGTGCTCACGCTCTTCCAAACCGTCCCTCACAACCACAATTGACAGTTTCTCATTGGGATCGCTTCGACGCTTACCGGCAGCTCTCAATTCCTTATCCTCGTTTACGCCCAGTTCATATGTTGAAGTCAATGGACCGGATCCATGCAGTACCCTACATCCCCCCTTCTGGTCGGTCTGCTGGATCACAAGGGCATTTTGACACGGTCCTTGTGCAAACAGAAAGGAACATCAATCCGCACACTCAGGGTACAGCGTTGGAAGGTAAGCATGGTCAATTTTGTGAGTTTGGCTTTGACATGGAGCACACCTGCCATAGATCTTCAAGTTGCACAAGTCCGCCTGATATTCGACTTACCAATGCACCTGCGCACATCCGACCAGCCTTTCCACCTTGCACTTGTCGAATGGTTCAATCCTTTCCGCGGACGTGATGCACTGTCACAGCTGCATGCAGTCTCTCGTTCATATGCTGGTCAAGTACCTCGCACCGAGGTGATCCCCATCAGTCGAATCATGGGCAGCTGTCACCTTATACCCAAGTTCAGCACACATGTTGACCAAACGTGGAGACCAGATTTCATCTTCGACACTTGCGAAACATTTTATCTTAACCCGTGGATTGACATGCATAGCTTCTACAAATTCCGAGACGCCTGACATGTGTAGTACTAACTGAATTAATATTACACGAGTTTGATTATTTCGTGTGCAGCAAGTTCAACTTCTAACAACTGTGCTTTTCGTGCCGCTTCAGCATACCTCACTTTGGCATTCCAACGCTGTTCAACAAGGCTACGCATGTAATTTTGAGATACCACAATGGGTGCTGGGGTTTGGCGACGGTAAGGAGGTGCAGGAGTCTTTGGTGAAACTTGAATGTCAGTCACTAAGTCACTGAAAGTGAGTGGTGAAGGATGGTCTGGGGGATAGTTTTGCAGGAGCTTCTGGACTGCCTCCAATGGAAACCACCGGTTGAGTTCTCATTTGGGCCTGAATGATTGTTGGTGGTGGCAGGAATAATAGTATGTTAAAGGACACACCTTTTAAATTGAGTATCTCCTGGGTCACCATTCTCTGGGGACTGTGAACGAAGCCGGCGCTTGTTCGAATTCACATTTTCTTTGTCCGAACTCTCTGGCATTTTTGAACTAAAATTGTGTCATTGGTAAGTGTCGTAGCATTTTCGTGCAAGCACACATACCTTGCGCTATCCGAGGCTCGTGATGGTTGTTATTGAAAGAAAATATATTGAGCTATAAGTCAGTGACATTGTTGATTTGTTTTGCTTTCATTGGCGTCTACGAAGCCTACGCGGCCTACGTATGATGGCAGTGTCTAAATAGGTATATGTAGGTAGCACGCGCCTACGTAAATTTCGCATTTTCCTGATGTGTTGTTATTAACTTCCGCTGAGGTGAGCTCATCTTGTATTGTGTAGTTGACACACTCACTGACTCATGTACCTAGTCTCATCTTCCCTTGCTAGGTACTATTAATAAAGCATTGTTATTAACTTCCGCTGAGTCTCGTCTTCCCTCGCTAGGCCAGACTCGTACAGTTTGTGGGTGCGCTACATTTTATACTGTCAGTCTGTAAGTCATTCTCTACTCTCAATATTGAACTGAGACCATTGTCTCCTCTAGCTTTGAACCCAATGTCACTTGTCATTCTCTGGCCTGTGATTGTGCTTGCTACTCCTGTCGTGATGACAGGCGGGTGAGCGAGATGGGAAGGAGCTAAATAGAATGTATTATCTCAGTGACCGGGAGGGAAACTCATAGGCACAGTATATACCTAAATAGAATGTATTCTAAGTGTGAATTAGCTCACTATCGGAGAGAACGAAGGAACAGGAAATACGTACATCTCAGTGACTGGGAGGGAAACTGAGATGCTACTGCTATGGGCATATGTTTTTAATTACGGACAGAATAGGAAAGAAAATGCATATTGTTTCGAGACATACGGAGGGTCTGTACCTTCACATAATTCAGTCAAATCTTCCCATGTTAAACGGCCAACCGAAGTTGAGATTCTTCCGAGATAGACGGGTCACCCGAGATGGGCCCTGAGGCAGTACGGTCCCGGTAGAGTCGGTGGGCCCATATGTATACCACTACCCGGTACAAATGGCTGGGCCAGCCATGCAGTGTGTGATGAACATCTCGGTAGATACGTCTGGGCCGAACACGTAATATAGGACAGTGATGTTAGCAGATACGGGCGGGCCGAATGGGGTATATCAGACATGGTTGACACGGTTGGGCCCATGTGGGTGGGGTG
>JRHT02000383.1:0-23739 GCA_011800875.2 Suillus brevipes Sb2 | reverse complement strand
AAAACATTAGAAGTTAGCAACTTATCAAATGAGAGACGGTGAACATAGTACCGGTGCTTCAAGGCGTTGCATAGCTGGAAAAGCACCCTTGTTGCTAGCGCAATGTGGGGAACGCTACTGTAAGTAGAAGAGAAGGAACGGAAGATGGTGAGCGCACTACTTAAACTGACGAGAAGCCTCACGAAAAACACGCAGCTGGAATTGTGCACATGGTGCAGGTTCGGACCGGTTCGGACGCGTCCAAACCGGTCCGCATTTTTCAGTGACGACACTGAACCCCGAACCTGTTAGGGGGTTCGGTCCAGGAGAGAGGCCAAACCTGTGACCAAACCACTGGTCCAGTCTGGATGGGTTCGGGTTCGAACCAAGGTTCGTGACCGAACTGCGGCAGCACTAGTAATAGGTAATAATGTAAAGTAAAATGTGTACCAAGTGAAAATAAAGATGGTACGATGTTGAAATAAATGATAAATGGAGAAATACACACCTGGGAACTTGGTTGGACATGGGAAAACACACTGGGAAGTCAGGCGCCCTATGGCGCTTAGGCGCGGGAAAGTTTGCCTAAAGCGCGCGCAAGTTGCGCAAGTGTCGCCTATGTCGCGCGCGTCGCGTGAACGTCGCGTTTATCGCGCTAGTGTCGCGTTGCATGCGTAGTATAGTAGACTCGACCTACATTGCAATATGTGCCATTGTGAGGCTACTCAGGATCGAGTCTCTACACCGGCCTCGTGCCTCGGCCAACTTAGACCACCACCTAATTGACGCATGGTTTGAAACTTCCCAGATATGCCTTGATATTGCACCTTTGATAATATCATCACATAACAAACGCTATGTTTGGGGATCGTATTCATCAGTTGGATACTTGATGAAGCCAAACTAAGTTTATTTAACTAACACTTATTGCGTCAGGGTACAATCAATATCCGTATGACAGACATCTTCCTGCCCATACCGTACGCTGCACCGTTCTTCAGTATGGCCTTCATTCAGACTAGAAATTGTTCCTCAAGTTCAACCACTTGATTCAATTAATTGACCCACTTGTCCTCAAACATGGATCTGAAGCATCTAGTCTTGATTGCGGTGATATACACAGAAGACTTGAAGTAATGAACTGATATGACAGAAGTGCGAAATCACGGATTGATCCTGCAATGTCTGCAGGATGTTCTGTGAGCTCTATCTTTCAAGCTGACGGTGTCCTGCACGAGCGTCTCAAGAGTCAAGATGTGTCGACCTCACAGCCTCTGCATTTCTGCAGTCCCCTCGTGTGATACCCTTAGGTGGATGTAAATGCTGCCGACCATCGAGGCTGCACGGGTGTCATCGCTTCAGTGATAGTGAGGAGCTCAGCTGTGGTGATGACAAGTTTATGCGCGGAAGAAACTTGAATGCGCCATATGCGCGAAGGATGAATCATACATTTGAAAGAACGTGCTCAGCCTTTGAAACAGACTCTTCGGCCTTTAAGATCAGACTGTTCTAACTTGAACAAAATTGCTTGGCCTTGAAAAGAGACTGTTCGAGCTTGGAAATTTGAGACTGTTCAGCCTTAGAAATGGACTGCTCATTTGAAACATACTGTCCAACCTTCAAAACCTAATGGACAATCGTCGAAGTCGATTGTTGAGGCGTGGAATCGGGGCTTCCAGTCTTTGAATCAGATTTTATGGCTAATGATATGGTGAAGCGGAAGGAAATCGATGCTAAATCACTTTCGGTGGTGGTTGCGTGGAAAATACTTGGACCTAAAGACCTAAGATGAGATGGCGAACATCTACATCAACAAGAAATTACCTTTGACGCTGGCTGCTTAGGGGTACTTGGAACCCTTGAATAAAAGGACACAAGACGAGATAATGAGCGGAAGGTAAACCGACCGGAAATTACCTTTGACCCCATTTACTTGGAAGCATCCGCTCGCAAACTACCCTTGAGTGCCTTCCATACTGTGACTTTCTTATCGTAACCTCCGCTAAGAATGCGTGCGCTATCTGCAGAGAAGGCTGCGCAAACGAGAGAAGCGTGCTGGAAGGTGGCGATGTGTTTAGTAGGGAGCTGCCGAGAACTGACTTCATTTGTGTGACCCGTCCATGGACCACCGACCTGCATCTAGCTCGATGTGTCCCATTCCCGTATGCTGGGATCATCTCTCACTGGAAGAAGAGCATATGTTGACGCTCAATTGCAACCACAGTCGACAGCAAAAAATTTAGCAACAAGGGGCACGAATGAACGAATGTGGCAACTCCAAGATATTCCCCAAACAAAAACTTGAATATGTGCCAACTATCCAAGGCGGATTTGTGACACGCAATGCAGCAGGATTCAATCGTGCGAGATGGGTATTGACTTTATCCTATGACATCCTATCTGCGAATGTGCTGATGTGGTGGTACAAGGGTGCCGGGTGAAAAAGAATCTGTCAGGGCGCTCTTGAAAGTTGAGATGCGTGATCAAGTACTGATTGAACAGACGGCTTGGCTTAGAGTTCTATCGGAGTCCCAAATTGGAGTCAGCTCAATCAACAAGCTCTGAGTCATAATAGTATCCACGATTTATCACCCACTCACCAGTAGCGTGTTGCCCGCAGAGATATGTATGCAACTCACCTCTAGCGAGTGGTTTCGAAATGCTTTCACAATCCCCATTTCAGGCTTCCAAATCTCTGCAGACCTGGAAGATCACCAGCAGTGACAACCTATCGACCATTCCGTCGATAATATTGTCACCGCCGTTTTTCTGCCTTGCAGATTCATCCCGCACTTGCTCGACCTTTTCACCCGCCTATAAGCGCCGTCGCAACCTGATCATTTGCTGGTGATTGGGAAAGTCAGATATGGCTGTAATATCTAGTATATCAGTCATTACTGATGTCAGGATCATATTTCCGCACCGATGTATCAGAGGTGCTTTGTTACGCTCATAACCATGACCAAATTTCTTGTGTCAGAGCGTCAATCTCATGTTCATTTTCCACTAGCCAGTCTCGTAGAACGTGTATCTGGATTACCAAAATCATCGTCTCAAACGTCCTCAAGTGCATGCTGCCCAATCCTCTCCATTTCATAGGCCAACCCACGCGGCATTAGAGATCCGCGTAGGGATGCGTACAAAGCCTCGTGCTCCTTATTATCGATTGGCTGGAGTAATAATATCGAGGCATGCTAAAACCCTGGCTTGCCGTTGTTCGGTTCAAAGTGCAGTTAGCGCCCACGTTTGGTTTATGTTAGACGGCAGCGCAATCAAGCATCAACGTTTACTGATTTTCATCGTTCTACAGGCGTTAGACTCGCAAGACATATGCTTCGCGCCTTCCTCTTCCTCCCCCACCCAACTTGAAGCGGCAGAGCTTATCATTACAATAACAGCTTTGACAGTAAATCAAACAAATTTTAATACCAGACATGGCTGTTCCCAGTGATTGCACGTCGCCGTCAGAAAAGCACTCTGAGAACCACAGCCTGCATCGTGCGCGTTTGCACTGAGTACTTGTACACCTTCAATTTGACATGGTGGCTACCCGCGGCCCCATTCCGCCGCCGCCTCCGTGCAAGTATCGCAGACTCCACAGCTCAGATAACGCATGACCAATAGCAAATGATGTCACTCCGGTACCTCCAAGAGCACATCCAGTGAGGGTTCGCATCAGATGAGGCCACCTTGTGGGCTGTATCGTCCAAGTCCGTGTGCCCTCACCATTGATTGTATGAAAATAACCTATTTTTTCTCCCATAGGGCAGGCAGGCAGGACCTGAATCTATCAATTACTGTCATCATCTTTGAACGAAAATTATGGAATAACCTTTTGATCCAGGCTGCGAAGCGTGACAAGTAATCGCAGATCGCCAAGTTTTCAAGCCCATCACATATTGTCGGGAGACTCACACCGAGCTTTTTATGTCCGGCGTCCCTGGTAGTTATGTACCATCCGTTGGTGGGATTCTCATGGCTTTCAACCTGTCGAGCATTACTAGGAATGAGTGCGTCATTCCAAAGACAGGGCTGAAGCGCTGATGAACGAAGGATTCACCTTGAGAGTGTTTTTCCAGTGTGGAGGGATACGTATACGGCAGGTTCTGCATCAAAGTTCATCGGTGTGTACACTATCATCATATCATCAGACTTCGTATTACATGCGTAGATCATAACAGATGTTCCACAGAAAGGCATGTAAGCAATTTAACGGTCATAAAAGGGAGAAAATGATTGCGACTGTAGTTAAAACCAACCATACCAACAACGACACGAACAAATTGGCGCGAATGGATGTAGAAACTCTAGGATGTTCCCGAACGTAAACATATCCCATTGAGGTCAGGTATTCAAGGCCCTCCTATGATACGCCCCGTACCAGCTCTCAAAGATATGAGATGCATATTGACCTCATCCCAAGGCTCCGAATCAGTGTCTGCAATTTTGCTAACTTGCTCGACGCAAGGGAACCAGGTGAAAATGATGCGAGCAAGAACTTCAGCATTTTCTATGGGATCCTCGGATGTTTCCAAGTCCAATGCTCGTAGGGTGGTATTTGGTATTGGCTCAGCATGAATATCAATATCAATATTCACAATGTCAATCGACAATCGGAGCGATTCCAATTGTGGGCATTGACTGAGCGCTGTGAATAATCCGCGAAATGTGACAGAAGAATTACGACCAGAATCTTCAATTTTGAAAAACTCGATGTGCGGCCAAGCTGACATGGCTTCCAAGAGAAGATTGTTGTCAAGGTAGATGCGGGATTCAGCGCAATCGAGATGAAGAAGTCGAAGCTGCGTGAAGCAGAAAAATTGTGTGATCGTCAAATTTTTGCTTTGGGATCCCTGATTATATGAGCTCATGATAACAGTGAGTTGTTCCAAGGTCTGTTTGTAGTGGGACAGCGCACGAAAGAGTTGATTAGCCTCTGTAGCAGTCGGAGCTGCGACCATGATCCAGAACCTTTTCAACGAGGGAAATTGCGAGTGTCGCAGAATTGTGATCGGGTATTCAGGACTGTCAACCGTGAAGGAAAGGACTGTGAGGTTGAAGAATGGTGTGAGATTTGCGATGTGCCAATCCAACGGCCAAAGAGGAACGCCAAATTCGCGACGCACTTCACGAATTCCCATTTCCATCAGGGTGGGGAGGTTAGAGAGGTGCTTCCACGCTTCCCAGTCAAGCGGTGGACAAGTCAGAGTCACAAGTTGCTTGCACGAACGGATGCGACTAGATAGCATGGACAGCTGATCTAATATCATCTCGTCCAATAAGTCCTCTAAATCATCATCGTGGACCGTAGGAGATTGAGGCAATTTCCCATCCACGTCGAATATAGAACAATGGCGTAGGGTGTCAGACAGGAATAGGCCCAAATGTGTGCTAGTGAAAAGAGTTAACGACTCCAGCCTCGGAAAGACACATGTCTCGGGGGGAATTATTGAGAGGAGCGGGAAAAGGCGATCAGTGGATTCCGATGGCATGCTCAATGAACGAATACGGGCGGAATGACGCAAAAATTGATGGATCTCATCTGCGGACAATGGTTCGATGCCTTCTGTCCAGGTGTCGTCCCACTATTTGAATATTAGATGATCATCGATAACCAATAAAAGAAAAAGAACAGGACCAGTCAGGACCAGTCTGCACTCACCGGCATACGGCTGCGACGATAAATCAGTGGATGTAGCCTGGCTACACAACCTAGCAATGGTTGTAATCGATCTACTTCAGCCCACAGCAAATCCATCGCGGGTTCGTGGAAGGCTTTGCATGTCACTGCAAGCGATGCAAGGGATGTCCGAGACAATGATCTTTTGCCAGTAGATCGTATTTGATCCACATATGCGAATATATACAAGCGGACATCGGAAACAAGTAGAGCATGATGCATCAGGTCTACGTTGATTCGGAGTACTAGTGGTAGTAAGCGACACAGATAAACAATGGGCAGAGGTCGGCGGTCACAAAACGGTGGTGCCAGTAAATTACGTACCTGATATTGGTCTGAATTCTGGACGAATTTGCAGTGTTCCTGTGCGAGACTTAGAGAGTAATCTAAGCACCCACAGGGTACAAACGAGAACCACTGGCACTTAGAGATCCATACTTAGTACATAGTCTCCTACAAGTACCCACATAGCTATAGTATTTCTACCGTCCTGCCAGTGATGTCCATCATGTCCATCATATCGCCAACAGAAGTCATGTCTTTGACCTGTGCAATGATACCATGATCCGATGCGATCCTCTTGTATTCTCCGCCACGCTGCTGTGCCAGGAAAAACGCGCTGAAAGGCTGTCCAAGGCGAACAAGCAATCGTAATGCTCGCTCGTGAGATTCTAAATCAGGACAACTGCTGGGCGAGTCGTCTAACGGAGACTGGGGCACGGACCAATACCCATCCTCACTCTGCGTATCATCGCTGGCAGGCGGTTCTGTAAAGTCGGGTAGCTCAAGGAGGTACCTGTTCAAAGGAAGGACAAGCAAGAACGTCTGCAGATTTGGCCTTGCGGACTGCATCAGCGTCTCTTCTGTGGTGATCAGCAGGTCATAGAGTCCATTTGCCTTGACCTCATACGTCGAATGAGTCTCTTGGGCTGGACCACTCTCCCGTCTGACTTCTGCGATAGGGAATGTGATGCAGGGTAGATACAATCTGGAGTTCGCGAAACGAGGAGCCCTCAAGCTGGCAAGCTCGTCATATAGTTTCGACGCCAAATTGGCAACCCTGGTATTTCTTCGCAGCGAGGAGACTGTTGTCCGAATATCATCCTCAGACAGAGGTGGCACGGTACGTGGCAGAGTTGCGTATGACGTGATGCTGGCTGGAAGACAACTATTGAACCTGGATGATTCTCCGATCCAGTCCAGGGCAGTGATATCCCCTGACCGAACTACGATTTCCTGCAGGAGTCGTCCAAGGGCATTGTGCTTATTCTCGCCATACAGGACAGGTAGGTGGATGCCGAAGATGCCAAATAACGAGTATGCAATGTCTTCCTGCAGTGTAGTGTCACGCATTGATGCGCATCGCAGTTTCTCTCGGGCATTGCGCATCCCTGGACAGAAGGCTACTAGGGCCTGTTCATCTATGCCCGTCGCATCTACCAACTCCTTCATGATGGCTGGGGACTTTTTGTGATTAGGAGATTGATCGCCAAGATATAACGACCAATCCTTCTGATAAAAAATAACAACTCTGGAAGCCACGAGTTCTTGATAGGTCCATCCCCGCTTGTTCCAAGCGCTATTTGCCAGTGCTCCAGATCCGGATGAAGGTGGAACATCGCACAGGTAGACGATAGTAAGTGCTGCATGGCAGTACCAGATGAACATGGAATCGATCGTTTCCTGGACCTCGGCATTGTTATTCTTATCGATACAACATGTATCCATCCACACCCAGTGATACCCCGCATCATGAGCGATTTTGCAGAACGACTGCAATTTCGCGAGGCCGCCAACTGCATTCAACTCATACACAACTTTATCCTGGATGTCGTGAAGCAGCGGCTCTGCCTCCTCCCACCTGTGCGACAGCAAGACACGGCGGAAGTACACTGCTGCCAAGTCTTTGATGCGCCCCATCTGGAGGTCTGAATGCTTCGTTGTGAACGACAAAAGCTCCTTGTATGCTGCGCTCGTTTTGAAGGTGTGTATTTGTGCTGCTCGATCGCACAATAGACCCGTGGAGGTGTTAAGTAGACGAAGCGGGGCAGATTCGAGTTCAGTCCAAGCGGCGGTTTGGATATCATCTTCTGCTTCGGGCGGAGAGACATACTGCGGACGCAGCTCTGTTTAACGAGATAAGCATTTTCCACTTAACCCATGAGTGTGAGTGTTCCACCAGGTCTTACCTCGTATCTGCGCTTCAGGAGCATTGTCCAACTTAGACAACATGATTTCGAAGGCTTCGATAGCTTCATCATAGCGCTGTGCACCACGAAGGGCTGCATGTTTTACCTGGTATCCAGTATAAGACGAGGGGTTGAGTTCAATGGCCTGTGCGTTGCCAAAGTGAGCATCGGCTACAAAGTAGCTCTACTTGATGTCATCGTACCTTTTGCGCATCGAGAAGGGCATCATCCCATAGCATTTTTTCCGACTTGGTCTTACTGCGCTTTACAAAGACGGCATAGGACGCAGAATTAAGGTCGATCGCTGCCGAGTACAGGTCAATAGCCTTATCATAATCACTCGCAGCAAGAGCTGCATCTCCGTTGACAAGACAGAGTGCGCTGCATTCTTCCTTAAAAGCTGAGTGAAATGCAGGTGAGGATTCAAGCTTGTGTGAAATTAAAACAATCAGACTTACCGTTAGACCAGTCAAGGCAGCTGGCCCTTGTATTGTCGTCAGTCGTATCCCCCATATGTCGGAACGATTGCAGGGCTTCTTCAAGTCTACCTGCCCGAAGGCGTGCGTCACATCGTTTTTGGTGTGCCTTTTGCCACAAGGACTTGAGGTCCCAGCCGAAGAGCTGGAAAAAGCACACAATTATGAAAGGCACTTTCGGATGACTCATCTTAACGCACCATAACAAAGTCCTCACAAATGAGGTTTGATGAGAATGCACTAGAGGTTATAGCGGCAGTGAGATGGTCGGCGGCCTCGTCGTAGCGCGCGCCATTCAAGGCTTCGATTCCAAGCTGAACACGTAGATGTGCCTAATGTACGAGTTGCAAAGATCAGTGTTGATAGCCAAGCCTAGTGACATGATACTTACTTCCACAATACTACATGCGAGACGATCGGCATCCGGACGAGTGGCAGCGAGCTCTTTGAGGAGCAAACTTGCCTCCTCAAATTGATCTAAATTGAAGAGGGCGATAACCTGAAACACACAATTGAGCAGAGAGTATACGAGACAAATTCAACCTACCTTGATCAAGAGAAGAAAGTGAATGGCATCTGGCTCTTGGTTCGTGAATAAAAACGCAATGTTAAATGCTGTCCTCGCGTCCCGGGCGTGGCCTTTCCCGCAGTAGGCTATGCCCTTGGAAATATAGCCTGTCAACGAGGGTTGAATACTGATGGACTACATGTTACAATGAGGTAAGCCCCATAAGCTGGTTATGATCGGTCAGTTATCTTACCTTGATTGCATCATCAAGAGCGCGGTCCCAGTCATTTTTTCGCGCCATAACGAATGAGCGGTTCGCATACGAAGTATAGTTGTTGGTATCGGTGGTGATCTCTTGCGTGAGTAGCTCTTCAGCATTAGACAAGTCCCCAGTTATAAGTGCATAGCGGGCTGTCATGCTGATGGCAAGGATCTGGAGCACATCAGTGCATGTTCGATTTGTGTCATACAGGTCAAGGATGGAAACATACGTTTGAATTAATGCCTAAGTTTGGCACCACCCACTTTGAGGTCTTGTTATCTTCACCTCCGCTGAGGAGGTGCTCGCCGTCTATGGAGAAAGTGACATATTGCATCGAGTGTGAGTGCTTGAAGATGGCGATCATTCGCCGATCAGAGAGCCGCCAGAGTCGGACATCATTGTCTTCAGATGCGGAAGCGGCAAGTGTGCCAGCTGAATTAATGGCAATGGCTTTGATACTGCCCGTATGGCCCGCCCAGGGATCACCGACCTGGTTCCAGGTCAATGTATCCCACTCACGTATGGTAGGATCGAAGCTATTGCCTCCTGACAGAAGGCGAACGCCATCTGGCGTCCACGCAATTGACATGTTCACTGTTGGGTGAGTCTCAAAGCTTGCTGTACATTTCCCCGTGCCCGGATTAAAAATGTTGATATTACTGTCGGTTGCGATGACAAGAAATTCGCCAGATGGCGAATACCGAATGCAGCGGACGGAACTACTCCAGCAGATTGCTTTTGCACCTTGCAACCATTGATGCCATGTTGAGGTGTTCCACAGCTTCACCGAACAGTCTCCTGAACCAGTGGCCAGCTCTGTTGCATCGGGAGAAAAGTCCAGCGAGGAGATCCCTTGGGAGTGGGCTTTGATGGGTTGCGATGTCAGTGGTTCTCCGGTTTCTCCGTGCCAGGCGACGACCTCTCCACTTTCATCACCACTTGCTATCAATTGCCCATCTCTTGATACTGCCAATGCCAACACCCTATCGTGATGCCCTTCCATCTTCTTCAACATCACACCTGCCCTCAAGTCCCACAGACGAAGCGTTTTGTCGTGCGAGCAGGTGATCATCCGTCGGTTATCGGGGAAGACAGCGACCGCAGATGCGGTGCTTTGATTGTCTTCAAAAACTTTGCGAGGTGTGGTGCTTGTGAGGTGCGACATTTTGCAGAGGTTGATGGCGTTAGGCACGGTCACGGTGTATTTCAAGAGGGATTGTAGATGTCGTTCGAATCTCTATCTGAGTCGCGGAGGGCATTAATAGCGCAGATGACGCACACGTCAGACAACACTTCAAGTATCCCATTCCTGCTCCCTGGCCAAATCCTGTCGCGGAATTTCAAACACAAGGAGCCGGAACACTCCATTAAGTGAGTGATATTTGATGTTTGTTGATGAGGATGAAACAATCGATCCCGGATCCAAGCATGACCCTACCTATTCTTGAAAGCTTCTTGGCTATCAGTGCTTCATGGGTGCAACGAGGTTCGCTATCAATTAGTCTTGGAGGGCTTGACTTGGGATATAGAATGGACTGACTCCCAAGTACGGTCATGGACAACGCCTCAATAGTGTTAAGGCTGGCTGGTGTACCTAGACTTGATTGTCCACGGGCCACCAGTGTGAATCCATGGCTTTCAACTGGCGGTAATTAAAATTGGCTCGCCAAGCAGAACGACCAATTGCCAGTGACAGAAGTATCAACTTGAAAGACAGAGCTGAGGTTGAGAGCACGAATGGTCTTACTAATAGTAATAGGTGAAATTTAAGCGCTCGTGCATGGCCCATGTTTAATGGCTGCGCACAGCCGACCAAAATCGATTGCACAGAAGCCACAGTTCAATAGTAGGACTAGGTTTCCATCTCGCATTTGATCAATGTAGCTACAATGATCATAGCATCGTCAATACGCTGAATTGCATAACACTACGTAAATCTTGCAAGCAAGACCTCAAATTAGCGACAGGCGTACTCAAACTACGCCCCGCGAAGAATTAAATGACTATCAATACACAGTATGACCTGTCGTAGCGCCCGTGAACGTCGTGAAAATACATAAAAAGATAAATGCCTCATGGCAAGTATATGAAGCATCGTGGCAAAGATACGATGCGTCGTGGCCGCGGCGAAGACATATGATGCGTCGACGGTAAGATACGATGCATCGGCAGCAAGATACCATGCCTGGCAGCAAAGATTCAATCTCTGCCTCGTCAGTGCAGGGAAGCCAGCACGCACAAGTCTGTTTAGCTACAAGCTACAGACAGGGACGACTTCCGCTCGACGAAATGGCCAGAAGCTAGATCAGCACGGCGAGCTTTCCAGCTCGAGCGCGAACGCGTGCTACATCGGTCGTTGTGTCGCATCATCAGCATGGCGACGAGCTGAGGCATAGTGAGGATGGAGGGTATGGGGGCGCTTGTGGGCGGTGGGGATGATCGTGGTGAGGGCGTCTCAGCTGATAGATTGTGGAGGTTTAGGACGGTGTCGGAGTGTATAGATCGAGATGACTCTACTCGCGCGCAAGGAGGAATGGATGGATTATTGTCACGAGGCACCTCCGGGATGCCATCAGTTACCAATGACCATCCATATTCGACCAGTCGTGTCTGGATCCTACGTGCCAGGAGCACATCCTGCCCCTCAAGGGTCTGTGCATCTACTGGCGCATCATCCTCTCCTCGAACACAATCCCACGGATCCATAGTGCAGCTCGATATGAGGCTGCGATGCATGGTAGCGAGAAACGACAAGTCCGCGACTTGGCGCCAACTCTTACGAGACCGTTTGCGCACCGTCGCGTCTGCACTTCCAGACCTGCTATTCTCCCTTGACTTGGCCTTTTTATCCCGTCTGAGACTTGTTGGCTGAGAAAGCGTGGCAATAGCTTGGGAGCGCCGTTTACGAAGACGAATCTGCGCAGAGCACGGGGAGGCGGTGCCATTACAGGATGAGAACGGAACTGATGGGAAAGACTGCGAATCGACGCTATCGGTTGTCCCATCGAACATATTGACATCCATTACGCTAGCAACATCATCTGCGAGAGACGTGGAAGGGAAGGGTATCACACTCCGGACGTCAGGTAGATCGGGGGGAGATGGTAGGAGCCCTTGCGACTGCGAGGAGCTAGCGCATGCCGCTGAAAGGGAAAGGGTGGGTGGGGCTTTGCACGGGCGGGAGGAGAATGGGAAAAGAAGGTTGTAGTGCTTCGTCGATGGTGAAGACCTGTTACGACGGTGCAAGTTGGTTGCGTCAACGAGGACGGAGCCCGCCCGTGTTACGCGCGATGCGTGGTCTCTGACTAGTATTGGGTGTGCTGCTATCGTTAAAGCCATGATGCTGATTTTCCCGACTCGAACTTGACTCGA
This sequence comes from Suillus brevipes Sb2, assembly GCA_011800875.2. Taxonomy (NCBI): domain Eukaryota; kingdom Fungi; phylum Basidiomycota; class Agaricomycetes; order Boletales; family Suillaceae; genus Suillus; species Suillus brevipes. The sequence goes on along the minus strand of JRHT02000383.1, from coordinate 11,273 downwards.
ACTCGAATTTTTACCTGCGAATCAGTGATCCGACGATCCGATCGTTGTGCGACAGTAGTCCGCAGTAGACAAAAGACGAGTGAGAGAGAGGTTAGCGGAGGTTAGAATCTTCCAGCGATGACCAGCTGTAAGACGAAACAAAGAGAAGAGAAGGTCAGCCTCGATCTTTTCGCCAGCGGAACTCAAGCCTTTATATAAGGCGGACTGACCGGTCCTGGGGAAGAAGTGAAAGGTGTGAAACACCCTTTTGTGGGGAACACGAGGCGTGCTATCCTCTTAAAGACAAATAAAAACAAACATGATCCCACGACGCGTCGGTCACGTGTATCGTGACATTCAGCGAAGCTCCGTTGTTCGGGGTTGCTGAAATGATGGAACCCATTGCAAAGGATGAAACGTTGTTAAGTTCTATCCCTTATACTTAGAGTTAGTGCGGCAGCAATGCTAATAGCTTCGCACCGAGATCAACAGGATCCACAGATGCAATGCCCGTGGTACATCATCAAATTATTTTCTCCGACATAACTACACTATGTGCACAAGGCTAACGAGACGTATGGCACTCGCCATGGCCACAAGGTTGCAGAGACAGTTCCTCAACTAAGAACTAATCCCCACGTTTAACGCCAGCTCGTCGCCAAATTTCCACCACAGCTTCATTGCCAGCGTGGATGGCATTCTGCACTGCAAGGCCCACATAACCCGTCTCGTTCTCCATTTCACCAAGGTTTGCACCTGCGCTCACAAGCGTATCGACGATGCCAGCATGGCCCTGACGTGCAGCCTACTAACCTTAGTCACTGGAACCCACACTAACATCACGCAAGACTCACATAATACAAGGCAGTGTGTCCCAATCCGTCCCTGAGATGCACCAAAGCACCGCTTTCTAGTAATTTCTCGACACACCTCATGTTACCTTTAAATGAGGCGACATGTAAAGGACTCCGTCCGCTCCCTGCATCCAGACAGTTCACTATACCTCCTCGTACAACGATCTCAGCCATTCCCTCAGTCACGCCAGAACACGAGGCTGTAGCTCCTGAAGAAAGGCAGAACTCCAGTCCCTCAACGTCGTCCTGCGCAACAGCAAGATGCACGAGAAATGGTAAGAGCGCAGCCTCCGTGCTCGCGTGTTCTGCAGCAGTACGGCTCCACGGAGCTGCAGCATCCTGGACTTCTTCTCCAATCACAATTTGAGGGATATCTGTCTTCCGTGGAGACGAAGAGAGGCGAACGAATTGTGAAAGCAGTCCCGAAAGGTCTGTGTTCACATCATCTAATGATGGCGCCGCAGGCAAAGATGGCACAGGTAGTGTGAGCTCGCCTCTTAAAGGGAGGCTTATCAGCGAGCGTACTTCAGTTGCGGTAAGTTTGGGTTTTGCTAGAAGGTAGCTAAGCTTGGTAAGAGCACACTGCCCGATGGTCAACCACGAACACCATGACTAACAAAAGATGACACACCTCGGGGGTCATGTCCCCTCCAGGGACGACACCGGCTTGAATTAGGGTTCGTCCTGTCTCGTAATCACCTGATACTGATCCTTTGACGCATTGAGAGATAGCAATGATCACAATGCCTCTGTCGCACGCATCCTTGAATGCAGCCAGGATATCTGGGCGTTGGGAAGCGTTTCCAGCACCGAATGTCTCCAGAACAATACCACGCGTTGGTGGGGCAAGGAATGCGCGAGCAGTGGCGCCTGTCATGCCCGGGAAGAGGCGGAGAGTTGCTAGAGAGTGTCAGATTGAATGTAGACGTATCTTGTAGGTGCTTACCGACATGGGGACTCATTTCTTTAGGGAGACGTCAGTAAGATTGTCAAATGAGTAGAAATATTGACGCTTTCCTTTACAGGCTCTAAACCTTCGAAGGCTAGTTTGACGTAGAACATCGTTCCAGTTAACGACTATATCTATTCCAACTGGAAATTTTTTTTATGACCACTGCGAAGACGATGTGTGGGTTGCGTACCATTTACAAGTGGGGGGAAATTGGGGCTATGAAAGGCATTGAGGTCGTAGGAAGACGCCTTAGATACTCTATTGCCACGGTACAAGATGTGATTGAAATATAAGCTGCACTCTAAAATGAGAGATGAACAACAGCTGCACGAACGAAACATCAGACTTACCTGGTATGGTGTAGTTGCCTGCGATAGACAGCGCACCAAGGAGATTGTCGACAGCATCGTTCCGAAGTTGTGAGAGGGGTATTTGAGCTCCGGTAAGGATCTACTAGTCTCGTGGCGGAGGATGATCATATTTTGGAGGATGTAAGACGTACCACAGTTTTTCCGAGATCCTCAAGCAGGAAGCTGAGTGCGCTGGAAGTGTAGGACATGGTATCAGTGCCATGTAGTACTACGAATGCATCAAAAGAAGTGTAGTTTAGCTCGATCTCGGTTGCTATGCGGATCCAATCTGTCCTAGTTAAAATTGTGAGCGGGAGGGATCTAAGAGGAATTACAAAAAACGAGCACCGTCCATTTCCATGTTGCTACTATCAAGCAGTGGATTCCACTAATTTTTCTGAGCTATTGGCTGAGAGTGATGAATACATATGTACGACTGACCTCAAGAATTGCATAACGTATGCGTTTCGTATGACCATGTCCAGGAACAACACTTCGGGGAGTTACAAGACTCGGCAGACGTGTCTCATAAACACCATCAGCGACATTTCGACATTCCGTTTTCTCAATCACATTCTGAATCTGCGAAAATATAGACGGAGAAAGGGTACCCGTGTTGCCAATTGGGCGGCAGGACCTGACTAAAAGGGTGGGTTCATTGGATGCACGGGCCTGGGCTGGAGTCGTGTCATTGTCTAAGCTAATTGGAGTGGACTTTCCGCTATAGCTCCACTCTCTATAGCCCTCTACAGATGCAGCGTTAGAGAAAAGGGAGTCTTGCAAAGGATCATGGAAGCGTTTTTGGCTCCGAAGGGTGTCAGTGAGGAAATAAGGCTCGGGAACGTAACCTCGTGAGCTGACAAGCATTCCGATGGTCCCGCCTGTGTATATAACAAGTACTCTTGCTTCGTCCGAACGCGTTTCCATCGTGCAAGGAGTCGCTGTTAACCTGGTCGTTCCGATTTTATAGAGCGGTGACAAACTTGAAAGCGCCAATAGGTTTGGTGGTGTTGATGTCAAGTTCAAGTTGGCCGCCCTCGGCTGAGTTCCGGTACTCTTGCGCCTACAGCCACGAGGGGTTACAGTATAACCCATTTTTCTCGCACGCGTACAACACGCGTACGCCAACTAACATGTTGGCTTTGAAAGTAAAGCCAGTGCCGCGGTGCAACTCTGCAATTCGAAAAACGAAAGTCGATGCGCCACCGTCGCATTAACTGTGCGACGCATTGGATGTATTGGGTATTGAGACTCTGTGCTTCAAGCTGGTGGGGATTACCTTCAGGTCATTGAGTGGCATAGGTGCATTATTTCTTTGCCTCGTGTCCTTCCCTGTGTCATATTTGACATTTTGGTTGTCAATGTCATGCAGGTCTTTAAAGTGCCGTTACGCTCTTTGGGCGCGGCCCAGCGATATGCAAATATGTGATGCCCATCGTTAATCATTGAGACGACAAGGCCTCCAATGGCCATATCATACTTAGGCACTGTGTAAGCAAGTCGTCGACGGTCAGCCTCAACCAGCAGAAGAACCTAGATTATCACTCACGGGAAGCACTTTTCAGACGTGTCCAGTGCGCAGGGCGTCTGGTTGGGACTCGGAGTTGAGGAAGTTGGGCAGTCGTTCGTTCGTGCTGTTTTTCAGGTGTGTCCCATGCGTTATCCTCATGTTTGTTTCACAGCTTCATTGCTGTGTAAGAGCCCGAGGCTATCATGATCTGCATCTTCCTATGTGTAAAGACTACCTTATAATTTAACAAACATCATTCGACAGCACCTCTCCGCTTTGCGCTGGAAGTTTTTACGACTCGTTTAATTATGAAAAATAGATATGACTGCGGATTCGAAATGCGGCCCCTGAAGAGCAACGCGTCGATCTCGACACTACTCAGTAACGTTCTACGTATATGAAAGAGTTGTGATGTAAGAATACAAGTGAAAAGAACTGACCACTAAACACCCAGAAATATTCCCGAGAAATACTTCTTCACGCCTTCTGCACCATGCACAATCGCCCCGATCACCCCGTCCGGCCGTATCACAAACACTTTTGTCTGACCAGTTTCTGTAAGGTATGCTGAATACGCATGGCCACCCTGATCGACAAGAACAAAGTCAGCAGGGGATGCAACAGGGATGCCTGTTGCTGATGAAGGCAGAATGACCGCTGATTGTACGACACTTTTGTCGTATGCTTCCAGCGCACTTAAGATCGGGGTGGCACCTGTGAGATTTGGTGTGAACACAAGCGCTGTGTGATATGATGGTCTATAAAGACCAAAAAGCGTCTTCGCCTCAGACTCGCCACGCCCCATTTGCAATATATTCGGCGCGTCAGGCGCCCTGTCTCCAGCCTCCAGATGGTCATCGTCAAGCACCCCGTAGGCATTAATAGGCTTCCCTGGAGTTGCAAATTCATCGACGACGATGCTACTGAATCGGCAATTGATACCAAGCATGAAAAGGATGGGGCTTCGTGGGGCAGTCATGCTTTCTGTCTTTACTGCCTGGTTGAGAATCGTGGTGGTCTTGTCAAGCATCTCAGAGATGACGGGCAAACGTTCGGCACTATATGTCTCAAGAAGAGACTTGTCGGCGAGCCCTTTTTCAACGAGTGCAAGTTTCCAACCTAGATTGAACTGGTGTACAGTTAGTAATGTCATACAAGCTGTATTCGCAAGACTTACAGCATCTTGTATACCTGAATTGAGTCCCTGTTCATGGATAAATGAGTGTATGTCAGCATTCGATGAGAGCGCACAGTACCTGACCACCAGTTGGACTGTGGACACTGGAAATATGTCAGAATCGGTTTCGCAAGAAAGCATTGAAGACTAGATAGACATACTGAGCAGCATCTACGGAGACTTCAATTAGCACAGGTACATCATTCATGAGTAGGACAACATACCGCCCACAACGAATCCTCGGCCCTCGCTAAGCTTGTTTACCATACGGATATTGGCCCTAAAGCAAACCAATGAAACTTGAGAATGCATCGATGCAACAAAATAAAACACACCTGAACTTGCTCACCCAGACGATTTTGTTGAACGTAACCTTCGTCGGTAACAATGATGCGATGATCTCCATGATTAGCTCCTCACTCTGAGCGAGCTTTGTCAGGTCAATATCAGGAGCAGAGATGACGAATTGCCAGCCATCCTCGCCAACTTCATCTGTTGGACGCAATGAGAGGCTACCGGGCCCAGTGTCAATATACATGTCTCTTCAAGTCCCGAGAACAGAAACTGGACATACGCTCGTGCCTTAAAGCTTCCAAACCGGTGCCAATACTGTCAAGACAGTGTCAGGAGTGCTCTTCCGGAGTAAGTAGAAATCGACGCACCGTTCTATCTAGACCAACGCCATGTAAACGAATATCTCCCATGACCATTCGGACATCGTCTCTAGTCTCGCCCAAGAATGTAAGCCCAAGCTGTTTGCGCGCAACGCCTGCAAAACACAATTCAGACTCATCCCACTGCATTTAAATTGATCGCATCTCGCCTTTAGCACCGTCAGCGCCAATCACCCACTTAGTATCAAAAGTCTCCAATATGCCATTCTTCGCTAGAACAACTGTGACACCCTTGTCGGACTGCTCGAACGAACGCAGTTCGGTGCCCATCTCGACAGAACACGAGAATTTCTCGAGATGGCGTCGCAGAATCACATCTAGGAGTTGTTGACCTATCAGCTTTGGAACGTGCTGCAATACAAAAAAAAACATCAGGATAGTTGTTTGAGAAGATGATGGTTCTGTACAGTACGTACGAATGGTATCGTAGGGTTAGGTTCCATATGCGGGACCATTGAAGATTCCGTTAGAGGTTCCAAGGTCCCGGGTTTGTAGGAACGGATTACTGGGGCAGGCTTTCCCAGGTCGTTGACTTCTGGGACGTTCAGAAAGTTGAAGAGTTCGAGGGAGCGTGGCTAGATAATCCATTGAATTAGAATACAGGGTATCAGATAAGTGGCGTCATGACAAACCCAGATTCCAGGACCACGCTGTCCGATGCGAGGGTTGAGATCTTTATCAATGATGCGAACTGGGATGCCGTTATGGAGGAGCGTTAACGCTGCTACCAGACCAGCTGGCCCAGCACCTACCTAAGAGAAAGGAATTCAGCTAAGGTACAACCTTCCATCATATGCAGTTCACTTACGACTAGCACAGGAGGACTTGTGGGATTCATGGGTGGAGTGCAAAGGTTTTCGGATCAGAATAGCAGACAGTCGCGTCTTATAACATAGGGGATGGCCGATCAAAGCGGATGGGCGGTGCGGGTAATGATGCATTGATGCATGATGTGTTACTACGTAACCATGTACCCTCCGAGATACATGTCTCCATCGGATGATTTGTCAAAACGCTCGCCAGTGCATTTATTTCGAGTATTCGATCCTTCAAGGCCGATCACTAAATGGATTTATCAAGCTATATTTTGTAATCTTGGCACAAAGTTGGATGAATGTGGTCGTAGCTGCAAAGCTGGGCGGTGAGCAAAGAAGTCGTGAGATCTCAGTGATATTGATTTTGCTATAAAAAAGCCCTGCAAGTCATGATGCTAACTCGGTCACACATTATGTAGCAGCGATCTCGAGAAGTGTTGATATTTCTTGTCGTGATATTCCCGACAGTTGATACCAGACGTGCAGCACTAGTTGGTCAGAGATATGGTAAAAGTGATCCCCGGGGTGCATGCAAACCTATTCGCCTCGTCGTCGATCGTGACGCAAATGACACTACCGCGCTTGCTGGCGCGAAGACGCTGTCGAAGTTGTCTATGATCAATCAACAACATGAACGAGATCTGACGACTCACGAATTTCTACCCTATGACAGTCAGCGCCCACAGCTCGATGAACGAGTTATAAGCATTAGTCGAGTAGACAGTAAAGTTGTGGACGCAACGTTGGAACTTGGATAGCTTTTCAGGGACATCCGATCATGATCGGAGCCCCTTGGCACGAATATTGTATCGCAGTAATGCTTCGTGGCCCGTGGGACGCAAGTCATTATTGGGCTCGCTATTTTTGCAACACTTGGGGCCCTGTGAGTCTACGGCTTCTGTATGCCTGCCAGAGCTGTGAGAATGAGTAAAGCTGTGAACAGGTTTATCACTTGACTGAGATAACATCAACGCCAGATGTGACCGCAGGCCCAGCTCAGCTTTGGTTCTCAGAGGGTACCACACCGTGACGACCAGGAATGACGATTACCAGACGCCGTGCGGATGCAACCGTATACGATGACCGTATCATCACCGTTGGCAATTCTGAAAACTTCAGAACCTCAAGGCTTCATAAGTTATCCTACGACATACAGGTTGTTTTGCTCCTGGAAGGGAACTTTTCATTCTGTTCGGGTATTTCTTTTTCTTCCAATAGAATTTCGGGACAGAGAAAGCTCGAAGCCTGCTGACATGTTCAAAGAAGGAGCCCAATGCTCATGCTTGTCAGACGGTTGATGTTCAATCATGCATGGATGGTCATGATGCTAATACAAGTTGCTACTGTCAGTACTGATAGTCTGAATCCAAAACAGTCACATGATGCCATTCGAGTCACGTGACCAACGTGTTTGCGCGCCGCCGGGCCATTGAACCATTCCAAGCCATCCACGCTGGACCTGTCAACGCTGGACACATATGCATGCAAATTTCCTGGCTGATGTCTGTTTCGCTCCTTATCTTTAGACGGTTACGCACGTGCATGTTGAAAGCGCACATGATCAACGTTAACGTTGACCCTCGCCGAGAGAGTCAGCACTTAGTTGCGACTTAAAAAAGCGGCTGCGTTTGAATTGGTCACGTCCGAGTCTTTGACCCGCACATTTTGATTCATGGCATTTTCTCGCTACATGAGCATCCTGGCGCTTGTTGCAGGATGCGTCTTCCTTACCGGAGTCCAAGCTCTCTGGCCTATCCCAACTACTCTCGAGACCGGAATGAGTGCTCTCAAAATCTCCCCCACATTCTACTTTGATGTACAGATTGAAGGCGTACCGCAGGATTTACGTGACGCTGTTGCACAATCACAGTACTATCTCAAAAACGACCAACTTGGACGTCTCGTCGTAGGCCGCGGCGCGAATGACACTGCCACGCTTGCTAGCGCAATGACGCTTTCACATTTGACGCTCTCTCTCGCGAATGGGGCTACTGTAGAGCCCATTTCTTCAGAAGCTGTCAAGCCCCTGGGAACCCGTAGTGAGGAGTACACACTGATAATTCCAGCAGACGGCTCGGCTGCTACTTTAACAGCGAACTCAACGTTGGGTCTGTACAGGGGACTCACCACTTTCAATCAGCTGTTCTACTACTATAGAGGAGTAATTTACACATTACTAGCCCCGATTGCTATCACAGACACTCCTGCATATGTGAGCAGGTATCGTTTACACATTGATGTCAGGTGCAACAACCCATTTACACAGCCTTTCCGAGGATTAGCGCTGGATACTTCCAGGAACTACTACCCGGTCGACGACATTCTGAGAACTTTGGATGCGATGAGCTGGGTCAAGGTGATTGCTTTCCTGTTTCTCGTCCTATCATCCCTCAAAGCTAGACAGATTAACACTTTCCACTGGCATATCACGGACAGTCAGAGTTTCCCACTCGAAGTTGCACAGTACCCCGAGCTTGCTATCAACGGTGCATATTCTCCTCAAGAAGTTTACACAGCGAGTGATGTCCAATACATCGTGCAGTATGCCGCTGCAGTATGTGTTTCCCTTTATCACGGTCTTTTGTTCATTGATGGTGTTCCCGCAGAGAGGTATCGATGTCATGATGGTCAGTACCACCCTTGGCAGCACTTTTTAGAGCTTGTCAAGGTCTGTTAGACCCGGTTTCCATGTAGGACAAAACACATCTCTGAGACAACCCTCTCGCAAGAGGGTCATAACGTCTTAGTGGACCATTCAAGACAAACTACCTATATCATCGATTTCGGTATCGCGAAGAAGTACTGGAACAATGCAACCAAATCCCACATCCCGTTTCGCCGAGGTCGACATCTCACAGGCACCCCCGCCTTTGCTTCAATCAACAATCACTTGGGATTGGAGCCGGGTCGTCGTGACGATCTCGAATCACTTGCTTACATGCTAATATATTTCTTGCGCGGCTCCCTTCCATGGTTAAATAGTGACCATGAGAGGCTGTCCAGCTCCGTCATACTCGAGCGCAAAGGCAATACCAGCATTGCTGATTTATGTGGTGGAATTCCTGCTGCATTTGCAAATATTCTCGTCTACTCGCGCTCTCTCTCATTTTCAGAGGATCCCGATTATGACCATCTTCGTTCTTTCCTTCACGATCTTCGCACTGCAGGGCCCGCACCAGCTATGCACTCCCTGGATTTTGATTGTCACACTGCACCCTCCCCTCAACGTTCTCAAGTCTCTGAATCGGTGCCCCTATGTCAGCCGAAGACGCCTGTTCGTAAATCAACTCGTGTGTAAGTAGTTTCGTTTATCTTTACATATTGATTTATGAACTCATCGTTTGCAAGGTTACGTCCACGCAATGGTACCGTAATGCCTGCACCTACTCCTGTCTCGTGTCGAATGAAGAAAAGAGTTCTATAGTCTACTTCTTATTCTTCTTTTTTCAGTACTACTTATCTGCGCAGTGCGCGTGTTTTTTGATATGATGTGACTCATGTGAGAGTATATCTACATATGTGTATATTGTACATGGTCTGTGCGCATGCTGCATAATTCCCGTATTAACTCCTACATGCCATGATACTGAGATAGATGCCCTTTCAACGTTATCACCCACGCTTGATTGAACTTCAACTTTATCTTGATCATTCCCTGAGTCAAGAATCGCAACCAACACTATCATTCAATCATCCGATCTCTCCCAGACTCCCACTCCTCAGCAGGAATCACCCTCAATATCATCTTAATGTATCTACTCGCGTTCTCCACATGGAGATTACACCTAATACACCTTGATTCCGTGCCATCGTGCACATCGGTATTTTCCTGGGTCTCCCCAGAATGAAAGTATATAAAGATAGGTGAGTCTGTCGTTGCATCTCCAGCATCCAACACTACTAACATGCAACGTCGTGGCGGCCGTCGTCGCAAAAACACCAATATTCCCCAGGTTGAGGAGACTCCTCCTGCTCCCGTACTTGTCGCTCTTGCGCCTTCCACACCTATCGCTCCTGCTGCACCTGTTCCTGTTACTCCTGCGCCTTCCTTACCTGTTCCTCCTGCACCTTCCATACATGTCGCTCATGCGGCTACTCCTTCCGGACCTGCCGCACCTGTTCCTGCTGCAACTACCACTGCAGCAGCTGCAATCGCTACTACTCTTCACCGCCCTAGGAGACAACGACAACTTCCTCACCGATTCCGGGCGGACAACGCAGCTCATCCAGATGATGGCGAGTATATCGACATAGATAATGTCAGCGGCGGCAGTGAAGATGATGCCAACCCGCCTGAAGTCATAGCCGACACGAATGCAAACCTGAGTCCACTACATACCGCGACTAGCACTCTCGCCACAAATCCCTTGGCCACGAGAAAACGAGGCCTCAAGACTACTGCTGATATCCAGTTTTTCTTCAGGAAGAACTCAGATACTGGCGAGCGAATTTGTGTGCCGTGCGAGTGAGTGACATTTGAGAGTCTTTCTGCTCTTTCTCACCCCCTTTACCAGGGATTACCATAAGGCTGACTCATCCTGTCCCCTTGCGGTTTATGGTCCATCCACGAGCAACAGTCCTCTCCGTGCCCATATATACAAGGTTCATATCGAACTTTATCTCCAGGAGTCCGAGAAGCAGCAATGGCCAATCGGCATACATGCTGTAGGGACTCGCCTTAATGAAGGCTGGACCTTTGCTGAGATGCTGGAACAACTCAAAGTTCCCACTTGCACAATCGAGACGCTTGGCCCTCCCCCCAGTCGCGGTGATGGTAGTTTGCAGCTGATTGTCGGAAGGTCAGAAGTTTCAGACTTGCCAAGCTTCTCCATCGAGGAGATGCATAAACACATTGTGAGGTTTATCGTGGCTGACGATCAGGTGCGTACTGTCTACCATTTGTGTACTCTCATTAATGACTATCTCTAGCCGATTAGTGTTGTCGAGTGTCCCGAGTTCCGC
>JRHT02000382.1:4913-21885 GCA_011800875.2 Suillus brevipes Sb2 | reverse complement strand
TTATATTTCGACCCTCAATTCTTCCCGTTTTACTTGCTTGGCGCCCGTCTTTCATGCGACACTTGATTCAATTCAAGTACCAAACTACATCAATCCCAAGAATATTCCTATCATAATGAGCGCCAAGTGGGCACTCATAGGGTTGGTGAAGTTTTCCACGGATACCCCTTCTGAGGATACAGTGACAAAGTATATTGTGAGGAAGTGGGACGTATCGTATCCGTGGATGCAGTTTTTCGCTCGAAATTGCCTCCCCCCTCCTTACGATGTCTCAGTTGCTCCTCCGCGTCCCGATCTTTGCAATGTATTTGATGCTGCAAATTTGTGCATCACTCCGCTTACACTAATCTGCTCCAAGTCGGAAGAAGGGCGTCATTTACTCCGTTCTTCTGTTTCTGTCCAGCACTTTGTCGCGCAGTTGTGGGTATTGATTGGTAACCTTCGGGGAGATGTACTCCAAGGCGCTCCTGGAACCACAACAGACGGCCTTATTNCCAATCAATACCCACAACTGCGCGACAAAGTGCTGGACAGAAACAGAAGAACGGAGTAAATGACGCCCTTCTTCCGACTTGGAGCAGATTAGTGTAAGCGGAGTGATGCACAAATTTGCAGCATCGAATACATTGCAAAGATCGGGACGCGGAGGAGCAACTGAGACATCGTAAGGAGGGGGGAGGCAATTTCGAGCGAAAAACCGCATCCACGGATACGATACGTCCCACTTCCTCACAATATACTTTGTCACTGTATCGTCAGAAGGGGTATCCGTGGAAAACTTCACCAACCCTATGAGTGCCCACTTGGCGCTCATTATGATAGGAATATTCTTGGGATTGATGTAGTTTGGTACTTGAATTGAATCAAGTGTCGCATGAAAGACGGGCGCCAAGCAAGTAAAACGGGAAGAATTGAGGGTCGAAATATAATCAACCAGCCTCGCTAGATCTGCAGTGGATCCCTGTAAAACCTTCTTTGCAGTGATCTTAGGTGCATGTTAGTGATGGAACAAAATCGTGTGTGATAAGAGATCTAACTTGTGTCGACACCGGCAGAGACTTCAGTGCTTGTGTTTCGTCTGCACTGAGCCGCAAGCTTGATCCCACTGCAAGAAATGACATGATGAATGGATAGTACGGTTTCTGAGTGCGTGATGAGCTTCAGCGGGGGACAGGTGGAAATTGATTGATGTTTGGTAAATCGAGCATAGGGACCGTTATCATGATGCCGTGGTCAACACCCCAATCACAAAAGCCTCGTGTCTGTGATATAACTTGAAAGCCCATTGAGTGGTCTTACTGGAGCATGTCGTTTCTTGAGTCATCATAAACAAAAGTGCACGTCCGTAGCTGGTAGATTGCTTGAAGCAGCTTGATATCATTGGCGATCACTGAAAAATTTGCGCTTAGTGTTAAACATAGCTTGCTACTTGTTGGTGTATTACTAATATGGGCGCTTACATAATTACTTCAAACAGCGCGGACGGGAGTTACGACTCCCTATACCTTCCGTTGTGACCAGACATCACTGTCTTCGAAGGCTATGGGAGCGAATAGATTTTCGGTTATAACCGCGAGGTCGTTTGCGCCAACTATCCGAGTCAGTCCAATAAAATGATTCGGCTTCGAAGTTTGGAGGACCAACCCGACCGAGAGTGATCTACGTTGAAGTTCAACCTGAGTTGGACGCAGGAATCCTGCTAGTTGCTTCATGACCAGTTTGACCATCGATGGATCCTGTCTTATTCGGTACCGAACAATTATCCTTGCCCCGATCACAACGTCCAACCTGGATGCACTGGGTGTTGCTACGTGCGGGCATCACACTCCCAAAACTTCCAAGCCTTCTATCGAACTGTTTTTTGAACAGTTAAGGCTGATTTAATACCACTTCTGAGTCCTGACTAATAGGGCACGAAGCAACTCGACAAAGCCACCGGTACAACATACTTGTGGCGGCCACATAACCAGACTTGTAACAACAGCAGACAAGTTGTTGGCAGAACTCCCAGTCGGCAGTTTTGCCAACTGGTCCGGCAAAACTGGTTATGCATGGTCCACGGCAGAACTCCAGGGTATCCAAGAATCGCGGAGATGTAATTGAGATCTGATAACAGAGTGTTAATTCAATAGAACATGAAAATTGATGTCCCTAAAAGTGAGATGGTGCATGCTGGAGCTCGACGCTCCCTCGCATCACATGGCCTTTCTTGGTGGAAAAACCTTTCAATCAATTCAAAAGTCACCCACTCAAGTCTCAAGATCTTTTCGCTAATGATTATCGAACTCAATTGAGGGCATGCAGGGGAAGTGAGCTGGTAGAGCGCACATTCTCCAATTTCGATACAACACAATCCGCACGACGGTGTAATCTCTCAGTTGACAAATTTGAAACACTCGGAAGAATTCATGCATACCTTCGACACCACGGCGCCATAAAAAAGCCGCAGAGTCCACCAGCCGTTGACATGCTCACAGCCTATGCGCACTCGTGAAGATGTTGGCATTGCTGTCAAGACTGCACAGGGTTTTGAAGCATCTTTTGTGTGGCCATGGTGTCACCTCCGCTCTCGGACCAAGCTTCCGAGTCGTGATGCAGATGACCTGTCCCGAGAGTATCTCGCCTGATGACGTTCTCGAAAAATCTTCGAAGAGTTTAAGATGACTGAAGAAGTTCAGAGCATTGATGAGGGTGAAGTGCTCGAGGGAAATGCTTCTGATTTTTGCGAGCTAGATCGCGTAGTTGCAAGCTGAATAGTATGACAGGTGTGGTTGACATGATTAATAACAATGGCAAGATGGTCAAATGTCGTATACCCATGGTCGGCTAACCGGCAGAACTAACCCCAAATAGTCCTGCCTCCTTCATTCACCCGATTTTTGATCCTGACCACAACTGCGAACTATGAATTGGTGCATCGATGGCTCAAAAATCCAAGGATACCTTGCTTAAGGCGCTACAACTGTCGCCTGACCTTGACGATGAGGCATTTAACCTCACATCATAGTTTGAATTTTGTCTGAGGCGATTCAAAGGCAATAACCAGAGGCATCTCCGCCATCATAACAGTTGCAGTTGATGATGAAACACACAGGCCATCTCTCAGGACTGTATATGATAATATTCTTCAATATCATGGGGGTCCAGCCCTTCTTGTAAGCAACGTATTCCATCGTATTTCGGAGCTCAATGGACTCCATGCAGGAACCCCTCGACGTTCTGCCTGGTCTCCTTCGGTGTCGCCGTAAAGAGGCCGTTGACCTCATTGACCTGATTTCCGAAAACAGTAGTCCGAAGGAGGTGTTGATTGTCATCCAGGAAACTCTGGAACAGCTAGTCCGTGAAGATGATGTTGAAGAGGAGTGTTTTCTTGGGTCCGTCCAGTGTCTTATCAACGTCATCGTGATGTCTACAAAATGTGAGTATTTTGCAGGTGTCGGCCGATCGCTAACATCTCAGGGCTTCACAGCTGTACCTAGATTAACTCTTGGAAAGAGGACTGCGCTGAGCGTAATCTCACCCTTGGTTGCCGGTGTTAGTTCGGCGGTTACTTCGCTAGGAAGCCACTTCACGCGGGATAACGGGCGTTCATTACTTGCAGTTGTCTCTCGCATGTCTGAGGCATTCTACACATGGGTATTCAAAACATGCAGCGAAGCAGATGCTGCGGAGGCGAGGGTTTGTCTTCAGCAGTTGCGGCAGACAGCTTTGCACACTCATCGACTTGCAGAAATTTATCAGATTACTTCTGGACACAACCATTATCGCGTGTGCATCGTGTATCAGGGCATCGTTATGTGCCAGAGCATTCGAGATGCACTATCCTCGTCTTACATTGTCTTCTGCAATCGAACCCGAGTGGCAAGAAGGGGAACTGGCCATTCGGAGCGTACTGGTGAGTCGGGAAAACCGTGGAATGTCATAATTTCTGAATCGTATTAGACTACTCTTCGGGCAATAACCCTGTCACCACAGAATGTCTTGGATAATCCGACAATGAGTTCTCTAATCATACTTGCTCACGAACAAGACAGCTATCTCCTACCGAAAGATCTATCCTCCAAGTTACATTCGATGCTCATGACTTCAATTCAGATGAATTTCGCCCTCGATGAGTCCCTCTTCCTCATATTTCGCTGCGTCACGCAAGATCGCACAACTCACGACTTCCCACCCGACCTTGCTACGTCGCTATGCATAGTTCTTCCTGCTTTGGCAAGCACCCATCTTGATCCATTCATCAGGCATTTCAGTCTTCGGCTGATTGCACTCATTCTTGCACGACTGCCATCCATGTTACAGCAGCAGATCTTGATGACCCTAGCATCTGACGCGGAGCTTCCTCAAATGCGGGCAGCCGCTATTGGTCTCCTTAAGGAATTTGTATTAGAAGCACTGCAATTCCCCGCATTGTCAGGAGAACAAAACGTCTTTGCGTCACCACTGCTCATAAGATCCTTCGGACCGATCCTGTTCAGGACAATGCCACCTGATTATTTCTCAGAGGTCCAGGTGGCTGGCGACATTGAAAAATCTTTGGAGCCTTCTCGTATCGCAGAAGTGCTATCGTTTTACTACGTATTACTGCAACGGGACAAGGACAACAAGGTACATTATTTTGTCCGTCGATGCATATCAAATTGACGATGTCCCAGACTGGTATACGAGACCCGGATAACATTGCGAGCGTAGAGTCGTCGCTACTGCGGCCTTTGCGTTCTTTTCTAGAAAAGTGGTTGGACGCTGAAGGTATGAGGAGGTCATATTTTTGCTTCATGCAGCCTGACAGGTTCTTCGATAGCTGAGCCTATTCTTTCTGTGATCTCCCTGCAGATTGGCCTAGAAAGAATAGACTATGCTGTACAGATCATTCGAAGCCGGTGATTAAGCAACACGCAAGGTCGCCGAGTATTCGGAGTGGGATAATTAGATGAGCGTCGAGTTCCAAATCAAGTGTTTGCTTGGGGTTTTCTATGTAGTGGTGCCTGCAGATAACAATCATTATTCACTAGTTCAGAACTTTCGACTTGGTTGATATCTTCGAGCAATTCCCGGTCATGTCCACTGTGTGGGACCCCAAGTCCAATTCAACTTGGAACTACATTGGCCCGTATTACGGACTGGATCATCACTTATGCTCCGTGGCTTGGCATCAAGGAAGGTGAGACCTCAGTTCTGTTGTCTTTGTGGGTCGCATGCTCCCTGCAGTGAAATTTGTACTCTGTCACACGGGCTGATTCTGAAACACGCATGCATGAATACACGGACCCTTGCGTGTTGTTCTTGGCACTCCAATGCCACGTCGGGGACATGGTTGGGCATCGCTTTGAATCCACGCTTCAACCCGGCAGTCTCTCAAGGGTGCGCGATATTACTTCCATGAATTAATCAATCTGCTGCGCGTTATCAACCACACCCGAGCCCACAATTCTTCCCACTCGAAGCACTTATCCGCGAGGGCGAATTTGATGATAATATACTACGGGGTTTCGGCCCTTCACTATTGGGGTGACTGTATTTCAAGGAGCGTGGCTACGCGGGCGACGTCTCGGAGACATCAATTTGCGAAGAGCTGTTCATGAGCACACACTATCTCAGTATGGAAGGTGAGAGCATGAAGAGTAGACTAAAGTTATCATGGGCAAGAGATGGGAGCGACCCTAGATTACTATTTTGATTGAAGTTATTCTGATTGAAGGTAAGCAAAATTAGATATACATAGGCATAGCAAAGACAGTACACCTTCCGTAATACATCTCATATCTAACTTGCAACTATCTATCTCGACCAAACGGTGCTTAATATTGGGTATTCTGGTATCTGAGCTCCAGCTTTCGGAAGGGGATATAAAGTAGGGCTGCAAGAGGGAATGCAACCTCGAAACCGACATCGCCTGAGGTGATGCCGATGGGGCCTTGGTACCACACCTGGTCCATGCAGGGTATAATAAGGGCAAAAGATAGTATGCAAGCTGCGATAGCAGCTGCTCCCCAGGGCAGACGCCCCGGAACATTCCATATGGAGTGGTCATAGGTGCTGAAGTCACCTTTGCGGAAGTAATGGTGTTCGACAAGGAGGACGGCGCCGTACGCACTTGCCCAGTAACCAATCAGGGAAAGGAAATTGGTTAACGCCGCATAGAATTTGTGGGCGCCCGCGATCGATAATGGCAATGCGCTATCAGCGTCCGGGGGAAATTTTGAGATTAGCCGGTGACAGAAAAGACAGTGCAAATGGGAAAACGGACATTACCGTGCCAACGATCGAGAAGACATATCTGGGGACTTTTGACATGGCTGGGATCATCACTTGGAAATTGAAACAGATAGAATAAAGCGTGCACGCAATGTTGCCAGTGACGCTCAGGCTGAGAAGAACGGTGAGGAACTTTCCAAAATTACCGACCGGGCTGAGCATTGCCTCCAAGAGGCCGCCGACATTGCCTTCCGATCCGTAACCCTCCGTCCAGCTAGGAACATTTGGTGCAGCAAGGACTGCTGCAGCTCCAAGGCACTGGAGAAGGGCCTGGGAATAGATCAGAAGACATCCAGGGGATACCGGTTAAGGAGGCTGACGTACGATAGGCACGATGTACCCCAGATATGCATACCAAAAGATCTTGGAGCTGGAAATACGTAGCTAAGCGTAACGCCACAGGGCAGGTATGCAATGGGGCGCTTACCGGGAAACGGTGGGCGAGTAGTACATCGTGAAATCGGATGCCATTGCCGAATAAGTAATAACAAATCCAGCAATAACAGATGCAAAGCTGAGAATGGCAGCAGCGGAAGCAGGTTCACTCGGTTGAGCATTGACCAAATTCTTGCCGCCCACGCCGAGTGCAACCAAGAATGCGATAAGAACTGGGAACCACGAAACACGTTCGTACCTGGAAACCGTAAAACTGAGAATGTGACGAATAGAGATTGCCGCTTACCAGTTAAGTACTCTGTAGCCCATGAAGGAGATCTGAAGGTGTGATCATTGTGAAGACAAAGGATTTTAAGAATCACATAAGAGAACGCACGAGAAGCGCAATGACGAAGATAATGACAATGCCGACACTGATATGGGTTAGGTAAGATAAAGGATTTTGTGAGATACCATACGCACTCCCAACTCATATTAGTAGACACACTAGCTAGTGCCTGTCCACCGAGTATACCATTGAGGATATTGAAGCCACAAAGGCCGATCAAATTGAGGATAGCGGGTATAATGATGCCAAAGTAGCTTGGAAGAAAGTCGGACAGTGACAAATATGGAAAACAAGCACACATACCCAAAGCTATATCGAGATTGTATCATCTGACGCATGCCAGTTCGAGGACCCCAAGTATTTCTGCGGAAGAGAAGTCAGGTCATGACCCGGTATCCATGTTCTATACGAACAAATATGCAGGTAACGCGCATGCCAGGAGATTAAAGAATAGAATAACGAGACATGAATCACGAAGTCCAAGTCCAAAAACGATTGGACCGAGCGTTCCGCTAGAGAAGCTAGTTTATGTGTGAGAACGAGCCGACAGTGGAAATGCTTTGAAAATTCACGAGAGGATGTTGAAGTTCATTGAGAACCAAACGAAGAAAATTTTGTAGTATTGAGTGTCCATCCGCTCCTCCTCAGGCACTGGAATAATGCCTATGAAAGAAGATTAGTTGAGTATATGTGGCGGTAAGGATAACCCACCCCGCTCCTCCACGCCCCAACTGAGAAGGGACTTTGCTAACGGATGGGAGAGCCATCCGTGCTTGTCACCGGGTATGATCACAGAGAGATCATCCCTAGACGCCGAATCCTTCTCAAGGTCGGCGACTGAGTTCTTCTCGTGTAGATGATTGTCGGACATCGTGGAGATGAACAAGGGATGGCAATCGCAAAGCTTCCCAAGGAGCGCCCTATATACCACAAGGGTTATGAGGCACCATTAATCAGAGTCAGATATCCACGGCTGCCAGTGACGTTTCAAAAACACCGGGGGAATAATAGATCTCGATAATCATGTGGTACAGGTTTGGTACAGGTACTGAAGCTTAAGACTCATAACAATATTTGACTAAACAGATTTAGAGCAAAATTCATATAGATTGCAAATAACCTCATTTGGAACGTTTTTCCACGATCATTTTCTGCGAAATTTAGTCAACCCGTGGGACAACGCTTCGCTCAACCCTCTCGACGGCGACCACACCTTCAAGCTCACTGTCACTGACGATGGTAGTAGCCGTGCACCGCCCGTTACGTGGCTCACGCGTGTCCTCCTTTTATCCTGTTAAAACTCTCCCATCCTTGTCCTCTCTCGATAGCGCGTTCCAGCTCCAGGAATACATTTCGCTTCTTATTCGTCTTGACGTCCATGATGTTGACTCAATTGTGTCTCTTCCGGGGAAAGCTACTTTCAAGGACACAGAAGAAAAGTCTTCTGATCTTTCTGATCAAGCTGAGCGTAAACCAGATGATCCTGAACGCAAGAGCGACATAACAGTCGACCGAGGTTGCTGGATTTACGAACAACTACGGTACCTCTGGCATTCACCCAATTTTTCATGTGTTAACTGTGTTCGCCCATCAGACGTCTCGCACAAGACCTATCTCATCCCCTCATCACAATGTTGCAGCAGGAATGTACTCGTGTCACCTGTCCCGAGATGAAGGCGGGAGAGTGGTTATATCTGTGTGTCGCACACGGTAATGACGGCGCTATGGAGGTGCGTTTGACAATCATTTTAAAAAAAAATAAGGTTTCTCTAACTACTTATGTATATCCTCAGCAATGCTGTGCTATTGATTACATCCTTCATACGTTGGATAGCGCAACCGCACTATTAAATTCACCTCGAGCTTTCCCATCTCGGTAAGTTATGATCACGTCCTATGACATCTCTGTTGATATATCCTCCGTTACGCCGCCTTCTTCAAACTCAATCATACGTGCTTTTCGTGACATCAGTCTTTCGATACCTACTACCTCATATCGACACTTCTCTTCGCTTGCTCGTCGCCTTGGTAGAATATTTGCGCATGCGTATTTCCACCACCGAGAAGCCTTTGAACAAGCGGAGGCCGAATCATCGCTCTATGCCCGCTTCTTGAAACTTACCGGTCAATTCGATCTTGTCCCTGCCGAGTTCCTTGTCATTCCCCCGAGCGCTGTCCTGTCAGGCAGAAAGGGACGCGATGAGGATGTTGAACCTCCGCGTCTTCTTGCGGCAGCCGTCCATCCGCCGCGTAAGCAGGAGGATCAAAATGCACATACAGTAGAACAAGCACAACCTTCGAATGTTCGCGAGAAGAGTCCTCCGGGACTGTGCAGTGACAGCCCGATTGGAACCGATAGTCCACGCCGGCTGGGACGCAACCGCACAGATACTATGGTGTTCAGTGAGGCATACAATGTTGCAGAGGAGCTTACAAAAGGCGACCATGGTGTCACCGAAAGCGGTGCTTTATTGCATACTACGCTATCTGCTGAGCCTGAGAGCTATTCGCAGGCCTCATGGTCCAGCCAGCCGAGTGAGTTTCCTCCCGACGAATTTGGGTTTGACATCGAAGAGGTCCCCGTCGAAGAAGTGCTCGTCGACGAAGTGGCGACTGT
Organism: Suillus brevipes Sb2; assembly: GCA_011800875.2. Lineage (NCBI taxonomy): Eukaryota > Fungi > Basidiomycota > Agaricomycetes > Boletales > Suillaceae > Suillus > Suillus brevipes. The sequence continues at coordinate 12,289 of JRHT02000382.1, read as the reverse complement.
CACCGGATCAAACTCTCCACCTCTGGAAAATTTGTCCTTAACGTTGCCTGGGGACTCCAGCTCAGCTGCTCCTGCTGTGCCACCTGTACCGGAACACGAGAAAGAGACAACTCCAATTGTTGAAACAACTGTTGAGACCGTTCAGGAACAGCCAGCTGTTGAGCCTGTAGCTCCTCACGAAGAGACCGCTGCCCTGGCTGAGCCCTCGAGCCCAGTAGCCTCTGCAGCTACCCAAAATGTTGAGCCCAGTGTTACAGACCTCGATATTGTGGAGGAGCCTGTAGCTGCCGAAAAATCTGATTCACTGGAATCAGTTACAAAGTCTGAAAAATTACACGAGACACCCCTCGACCCTTCTCCTGAGGCAAACGCGGTAACCATCCACCTTGTGGAACCTCCCGTGGAACCTCCCGCGCCATCATCTCCTGAGTCTAGCCCTGTTGACGACTCTCCCACGGAGCTCGAGATTAGCCTGAATCTGAGCGAGCCCCCGCCGTCAGAGCCAATACCCCCAGAGAGCGAGAGTGATATTACGGATGAGGCACATGATGTGGATGAGGAGGCGGAGGTGGAGGTAGAGTTAGTTGAGGAGAATCTATGAGGTTCAATCGTCTGTTTTGCTGTGTTTTTGTAGCATTGTACTGTTTCTACCTCATCTTGTACTGCTTTGATGTCACTCTGCGTGTCGACGAGAATTTTCGAGCAAGGTACGAACTGAATAATTGACTGAATACAGCTGTCCGATCATACTGACACTTTCGGTGTACTGTGATAGCAGGCTACTATCCGGGTATCCAGGAAATCAGAATGCGGCAGTTGCTCATCTGAGACAACTTCTCGAATGACTTAAATAGATCAGTTTGGACAAATTCTGAATAGTTCCGCATCGCGGATGAGTGTATCATGTTTGCGTTTACCAAGATAATCTCGAGGCATGGGCGCAGGCTGGCGTTCAAAATACGAATTATCTTTCAACTTCCCTCATTCGTGCACGACGCAAGGACACTGCTGTTGATAATTCATTTTAATATTGTGATGTCACGCAAATGATCGACGAGAGATAACATTCATTTCTCATTGACCGTCTCTGAGCTCGGGCTGAAAATGTTTTAGTTTCAGCAGCCTGTAAGCTTCTATGTAGGGACCGCTGGACTCGCGTTGCAATAACTGGCTAACGACGACACACTGCAGCGTGGTCCGTAGCGTGCGGATATGTGATGTCGGTCCGTGTTTGTAGCCACTGCGTATGCGCAGTAGTCTTCCGTTTAAGTGCTGGTTGCGCATGAGGCAATACGAAGCATTACTACCGCTGACATGGGAATGGATTTTTGATGTTCCAGTAGAGATAGAGGACCTAGGTGAGCTTTGGAATTAAATTGTCAAGCCACCAGATAGACGCGGAATGTTCTAGGCTACTCGATAACAGAGCGTCATCTGCTGGATGCGTTATATCAAAATGACGTGGACTTGTGTATGGGCCCTACTAGTCGCCGTCATTGGGTATATAACAACCGGACACGACCACACACCTCGAGCGTGGCCGAAAATTAAAGGATCCCTAAAAGGATGCGGTGAACGGCCGGGCTAATCGGATTAAAAGAAATACTATTGGTACATATGGGTGGCAAGTGATAAGAACACTTTGATCATGCATCGAAACCGTACAATGTGCGCCCCGACCGCTTGAGCGTATAGACGACATCAAGAGCAGTAACTGTTTTGCTATAATTCCGATGAGCAAACGAGCATTGAAGTAAGCTGATGCTGGGGCTCACCGCTTAGCATGTTCGGTGTAGGCGACTGAGTCACGGATGAGGTTCTCCAAGAAAATTTTAAGTTTCCTCGTAGATGAGTCCTGATATACGCTTCACACTACCACGACGGGCAAGACGGCGAATAGCCTGAAAAATATGAGAATGCGAATGACTATAAAATGCTATGACATTCACTGGCTTTGTAATACCCTGGATGTTGTCGCGATAAATCTTGTAGTGACGTTTGGCCCTCCTTTTCCGAGACACTATTGCACTGTGAGGCACACAAGCTAGAACGTGACGCCAACCAATATTTTCCGCGCCTTGCCACCCTTTCCGCGTCCAGACATGTTGTATTGTGAAATAAGCTATGAGCGCCGGAAAGTCGTAGAAAGACGGATTGAATACTGCTGGTGTCGATGATGGTGGTAGCTGTGAAAGAAGGTGTACATTAACTTGAATGCAGTCGATGTAAATCAATTGATGATACGCGTGTGGTCATTTGTGGAGACCACGTGACCGGCCGATCTGCTTTCCAAGCACGCCAGTTGACGCCAGCAGTAGCTTACTTATACTAGTAGTCACTGGCACAGCCCACATATAAAGCCCACCGTCCACAAAGAAGATATCTTCAATCTCTTACATCACATACTTCATCAAGTCCCATAATGGTTGCTCAGATCTCCACAAAGGCAGAGCTCAACGACTTCACTGGTGATGCCAACAAGCTCACGGTACTTATTTGTGTTCTCAGCTGTTCGAGCTCCAAGTGACACGTTTGCTTGCAGGTCATAGATTTCACTGCTAGTTGGTGCCCTCCTTGCCAGGCCATCAAGCCAATCTTTGAGGGCCTCGCGAATCAGAATGCCGATGTGAACTTCCTCAAGGTTGACCTCTCCGAGGGAACGAACGATCTCGCTACGGAGTACTCCGTCACTGCTATGTCAGTTTCCATCGTCTGGAAAGTTTCTTCTGTTCTCATATTTCACAGGCCGACCTTCATTTTCCTGGTGGGCGGGAAGGAAGTGCACAGGATCCGTGGTGCTAACCCTGCGTTCGTTCACAAATTCTCATTCTTGTGAACGCCCTATAACATATATTCTAGTGCCCTCAAGTCAACTGTGGCCCAGTACGCCAAACCCGCATCTTCTGGTGCGTTCTCTGGACAAGGCCAAACCCTTTCGGGTAAAGGTGGATCTTCATTGTCCGAGACTACTTACAACGTGTCAAATAGCGTAACTGCCGCCTGGTCAAATACCAACCCTCAAGCGAAAGTTTTAATTGCACTCTGTGCAGCATATGTATTTTTCTGGCTGATATAGAAAAGATCGAGTTTGCAGGATCAGGTTTTACGCTCGTGTATTATGTACAGATACTACGATACATCCAATATTTATCGGATCTGGGCTCGATGAATACGGGGGCGAGTGAGAAGTCGGAACAGCGCAGGTATTGTGCGAGTCCGATTAGCACTTTTGACGAACGCTGAGTCGCATACCTGAGAAATGTCAAGACAGTCTGATGCAGATTTCCCAGGATTTTAAATTCGTACGCCAGGCTGAGGCGACTTCAATTCTTGATCTCCACCACAACGGCTGGCGCAGCATCGATCTATGTGGCGTCTATGATACAGTCAAAAGTTCAAGAAAGTGAGTGGCACTCCTGATCAGCTCATTAAGTGCATGTATTGTTAATTGAGCTCCTGATCTGATGATACATAGTTAAATTTGGCAGTCCGAGTCTGTGCAAACTCTACAGACACCTGGCGGTCATGCGATCACAATAGAGAAGGGACGACTGTCTTCCTTCTCCTTTGGTCTGACTGGGGAAGACTAGCTATCACGGTCCGAGATGCATTCTTTCTTCCATTTCGAATGATAATGATGTCTCCCCACACGATGCCAGCCTAAATTCCCGTTTTGCTTCGGTTGTACATTTACAAGCTCAAACGTTGCCGGAGCACAACGGTCCTTTGCTATGCCAATTTTGTCACCGGTAGCGTCATCACGCAGGTGATTCCACCCCTCTGATCAAACCATGATAGCATTGGCATATCGCGGTTCGCCACATCATACAAATCAACCTCGGTATTCTCGAAAACCTTAGGTTCTAGTATTTGGCAAGTGGATATGACATCTACGCGGACTTCCAATGTCCCTGAAAGAGTTCAGCATCTAGTGTGCCACGGTGTCCCTGGTGAGCTGTCATTTGTAATCTTGCAGATACGATTGAAGTGCCGCGCACCTTGCACTATAGCACCTATCTGGGACTCCGGTTACTTGACACTGAGGAACCTGCAGATGTACAACACTCAGATTGGCGCTATGCAAAAAAGAAAGATGTCTAATAGTTAAAAACTTGTGCCTTGTGTAGAATCTTGGACATGCATATTTATCTCCGGGGCGAACCATCCGGAACTTCTCCTGGAATTAAATCAAACATGTGCCGAGGCTCCCCGTCTCTTCCCGTCCGGATCGCACATGATAGTGTCCATCTTTCCGAAAACGCTGCATTTAAATCTACACAACTGAGATAGGGTGGTATACATATCTGGCTTAGCATATTTCTACAACGGCAAACCGACATAACCAGCACCTGCTTCCCTCAGCAGGCGTTCGATCAGTTTCATGCCCTCCAGGACGCGCTCTTCTTCAAGCCGTCTTCCTACAATCTGCACACCAATGGGAAGACCTTCCATGGCACTTGCATCATACATCCGGTAGTAGTTTCGTTCGATGGCGTTTCGTGGGCGGAAAGTACGCGGGAGAGCATCAGCTGTCGCATCCACATGCGTGATTGGCATAACCCCCGCACTATAATCAAGCTTTTCAAAAATTCAGAGTGAATTTCAGATCGGAGCTGTTGAGGAGCAGAACATACCAGATTGAAAAGGAACGTGTATCCACACGCTTTCCATCCGTGCCTCATCCCTCCATGAGGAACAGCAGGAAGACTGTTTGGCACTGTAAGAATGAAGTCAACTCCTTCATCGCCCTGGCGGCCTTCGACCTCCGCGTCCCGCCACACTTTGAACCAGCGAGAACGATAGTCCTCCCTTTGCGCAATCAAGGCATAGAATTCTTGCACAGTCTTTTCGTAATGAGTGTCGATGAGACCGGCATAGATGGGATCGCGGCGTATGTAGCGGTAATACCAAGCATAGAGTTTTACGACGAAGTAGGGGAGACGAAGGCCGCGGAACGCTGAAGTCATTCCAGCATCGTTGGACTCAAATGCGCGATGATTTTTGGAAGCCGTCTTGCCGCCATCAGCGAGGAGGAGCTGTGACGCGATTTGAAGGCCTTCGTATGGGCTCGGGCACTTCCTGAAATAAAGATAGGAAACTCCTTCAGGGAAGAAGAATTTCGACCTACAGAGTAACGACTTCGTGGCCGTTCTTCTCGAGTATCGCAGTAACCGTTCTCAATGCTCGCGCGCAGGCAGGTGAGGGTTTCACAACCCCTTTGTGTGAACATAAATATGAGGTTGAACTCCATAAAGATGCTCCTCACCGTCATCCCACAAGACGCCCCACCTGATGGGGCGATCTTCCGGAAGTTTGACATCTCTCCAAGGAATTCTCAGAACCTATATTATCATTGAGAAACTCAACAGCACCAATGAATTTTGAATTACCCAGGGCTTCATTTGAAACACAGCACGCCAGAACGTCTCTAGATCTTCCAACGTTCTGGTCATAGGGCTATGTGTTGCGGGAACACCTTCCTGACCGGGCATACTGGATGCGCTACCTTGCTTCAAGAATCTATACATGCTTGATTTGATTGAATAGACACCAGAGAAGTGCGCTGGAGCCCTCACGCTCCCTGCAACATCTGTGCCTATCGCGAGTCTGGCTGCACCGAGGGCAAGGAGTACAGCTTCACCTGCTGACGAGCCTCCTGAGGTATAGCCTTTCTTGTGGGGATTATCGGTAGAACCAAAAACATCGTTTGTTGACTCCAACGAGAGCATGGTCATAGGAACGTTCGTCTTGACGAATGGAACGGCACCTGCATCCCGCAGCAACCTCACCAGCGCGCCGTCTGCGGCCATAGGTTTGCCCACAAGGGCCGAGTATCCCATGGAGGAATCCCAACCCTTCACACTAACCAGGTCCTTGAGCGAGACTGGGACGCCTGCCAGCGGACCTGATCGGTTTGCAGTGCTAGCCCAATTCTCTGCAGACGCAATCATGACCTCAGTCAGACAATTTGTCTGAGCATGCGCTTGAAGGGCCTTCTTGGAGTAGGCTACGAGGATGTCGGGTGGAGACAGGGATGACGTCTGCACAGCAGCCACCAGAGACGAAACTGAGCGAGACAGAATCTCTTTGTCCTGGGAAGTTAGAGGCTCATGGTAGATGGGTTTGAGGGATGCGATTCGTTCTGCTCGCTCTCGTTGCTTATCACGACTAGTATAATGAGAGTTCTTGTCAGAACCGAACTATTAAGGAAACCGACAAACGAAGGCTCACCAAGCGCGACGGTGGGACAGGTAAGAGAACCACATATTTTCCGAACCCGGACCAGCGGCAAACCTTTCAGAAATCCCCGTCAGTTGAGGGGGGTGAGTCGTGTGAGAAGAGCAGCCGCGAGGACGCTCACGAGCCTTAGCTCAGAGCTAGTTCTTATCGTGCTCGCATGAAATGGGCACGGGATTGAATTACGTGTTATACGATTCTATCAGTATACGTGCAGACGGGTTTTGCCGAGGAGATATCTGTTACAAACCATTCAGTCTTACAGAATCGAAAAAAAAAACCGTCAGGCGTATCGAAAGGTCAGAAGCGAAGCAAGGCTTAGAGCCTGTTCAGATACTCCCTGCAGCCAACATTTGCTTGTAAATGTTGACACCACATTCATCGGCATTGGAAGCCGAGATGTCGGAGATTGAACTTTGCAGCCTTTGTTATCGCCTAGATAGAATATCCCCCGTCATACCATGGCTCACCCAATAGATCAAGCACACCTGGCTGCGCTAATGATGGATCCTCGACCAGAGATCCGGGAACGAATTCAAAGACTCTGTCCTTTGATTATCGGTGTTATTGTTAATGCAGCGTGTAATGCGGTGCAGACACTATATCCCAAAGACCGGGAACTAGTGTTGTGCAAAGCCCGGCCTGAAGCCCTAGGCCGAGCCAAGCCGAGCCTTGTTGGGCCTGGCCGAGCCGGGCTTTGGAGTAGGGCCTATGAGGGCTTTAGGCCCGGCTCATTGTCTGCACAGGCCTGGGCCTGACCCTTGAGCCGCGGCTTGCAGACCTGTCAACACAACTATTACGGAATTCCCCGCGCTTCTGTACAGTACTCTGTAGTTGCACCTTTCAAACTTTAAGCTTAGATTAGATTGAATATGCCAGCAGGACTGGGGAATATTTTCACGCAAACGCCGCACGATGATTCCACGTGTTGACTCTCCCATCAGCGACACCGAAACCGAACAGGCACCTCCCACACGTCCTAAACGAGCAGGCGCACCGACTGCTAAGGTCGTCAGTGCTGATAACGCGGCTGATTTAGAGTTGTCATCGCATCGGAGGGCTCACGAGGCTGCGAAAGCGTCACTTCCCACTGCACCTGCCACAAAACCTACCAAACGCAAGGCTCCAGCTCCCATTCC
>JRHT02000381.1:7089-24044 GCA_011800875.2 Suillus brevipes Sb2 | reverse complement strand
TGGAAGTGGGTGACCAACTACTATATCAGGACACAACACTCTTCATGACTGCAACACACAGACCTTTGGCACCAGGCGTGCGACTAGGTGAGCAATGAAAGTGGGATGAGAGCGAGTCACTCACAATAGACCATAGATGACTCCTGGCAGCTGATTCCTAGATGCGAATGGCACATCTCACCACTCGGTCGGTCCTACTTCGTGAACCACAACACTCGGACCACATCGTGGAAGAAACCCAGGCCAGAACGTCCAGCAGGGAGTTTGATGCCAGAGTGCATCATCAAGCGTGGCAGCACGTGGATGAACAGAAACCTTGCCTGCTTGGGCACCAGTGGCGATATACTGAGTGTCTCGGATGATGCAATTTGCCAGTGGACAAGAGTTGAAAAGCCGGTGGGAAAGCCTTTCGATAGTGATGATGAAAGTGTAGACAGAATAGCAGTGTCTCCGGACGGATTGATGGTCGTAGGTGCATGCGGAGATGGCAGAGTACGACTGTGGAACATAAAGGAGGGGAGCTTGGTGGGTCAACCGTGGGAGGGGAATAATGATCAAGTGTTGTGCCTCGATTGGTCACCGAATGGGGCGGAGGTAGCAGGCGGATCACAAGACGGCACTATTCGACGATGGAACACGGGCACCGGCCGACAAATTGGACCCCTGATAAAGGGAAGCGATGACTGGATATGGACAATCAAATATTCTCCACAAGGTGACAAATTCGCGAGCGGTGGTGATGACAGCATAATCCGTGTGTGGTCAAAGGGCGGCAAGCTGCTTATCGAGATCAAGGGACATGATAGCGGGGTGACGTCGTTGTGTTGGTCCAAGGATGGCAAATACATCTTCTCTGCCTCTCTCGATCAAACCATCCGAAAATGGCAATCGATTGACGGGAAAGAACTCGTCGTTATTCGAGGTCATACCAACGGCGTCATATCTCTTTGTCTGTCTCCCGATGGATCTCATCTTGTCAGCGCATCAAATGACTGCTCAGTTCGCATTTGGGACCTCGAAACCAATCAGCAAGTCGGAGACCCACTCTGGCACGATGACCAAGTCAATGTTGTTGCCATGTCCTCGGATGGACAATACTTTGCCAGTTCTATCTCTGGACCAGATGCGAAAATCTATGTGTGGGGCCTGGAGGCAGCACTCGAACGCGCTCGTGGCCTTGGCGTGCGTGTTTACATTACTTGAGTCTGTATCTTTTTTAAATAGGTTTGTGCATTGGTCAGGATGACATAGCGTGCAAACCGAAGCTCAAGGCGAGTTGGTTTTCTTTCCTTTCATACCTTATCTAACTCATTTGTCAGGCACGTGCAGCTCCAGCCAGAGATGTGCGCTAGTTGATTGCAAATACGCTGATCCTTCGCTCATTTATCTTGTCACTGGCAGATTCCTCTCGTGCCTAGACAGCAAAGCAACAATAGAGGCTTGGCGAGATATGTGAGTCCAGCTCGATTCTTCCTAAGCTTTTGCTAGCCTGACACTGATTCAGGGCAATGACTTTTGGGGCGATGATACAAATCACACACCTCGTCGCTCAGCAGACACGTCCTCTCCACCTGGTCTGCGCAACTTCTTCAGCTCCCTGCGCTCCAACACTCGATCTACAAATACCCCATCAATTCAGCGCCAGCCCCGGCGTTTGAATTTTAGCTCATTTCCTGTGACAATCTCCAGGCGTCCTGTCACTAGTACTGTTGCCCCTTGCCGTGAAGAAGACGTGAGTCGCTTGTCATCACTACCATTTGCGACATCACTCAAATTATTTGCAGAGATATGGCATTACTCCTGAGACTGACGAAGAAGCAGCTGCAGCTATGCAACGCACGAATAGCAACACAGCCGACAACTCGACGCAGCAAGGACAAGCTGCAGCAGGCACACAAGGGTCTCATGGACGACCAACACAAAGTGCTCAGGCGCAACCCTCTGATTTCGAAGCAGGAGAACCTCTGATAGGATGTTGTGGATTCTATCTTGTGCGTCGTCGGCCTGCATCAAACTAGTCCTTCCGTCGGTGTATAAAGGAGGCTAGGTCGTATGGTGATTCTTGTTGGCGATGATTTCTTGATGGACATCAACGCATGCGCTTGGGGACAGAAGAGCGGATGTAGAGGAGGATTCGGGGTCGATATCGGAAGGGTTAGATGACGAGGATAGTAAGTGTGAGTGTGGGTTGGACGCTGTCGTATGTTAGTGATGACGGGCCTGGCGTGGAAGGGCTTCGAACATTATGTACATTGTATATCAGAACCTGCGAATACTGCCTATTATCAATCATGTCGATCGAGGCGCGCAGACGACCGATTTTCAAGTCAAACTACTGTGAACGCACATTGGTTCAAATGACTAGGCAAGCTCTGCTGCTGCCACCGCGACAGGAGAGCCATCATATGTGATAGGATGCTTCTTTTAAATTTATCTGTTTCATCATCGACCCACCTCCGGGTCGAATTAGTCCTTCTATTCGATCATTGTGGTTCCTGTGTGCACATTCCTCGAACGACTCAACCCCTCCATGAATACCGTGGTCTGAAGGTGCGGCGTACTGGAGTGCTAGCAGTGCATGCTGCATTGCACATCGAGCCTGAGAGGCGTAAGCGGGTTTGAAAGTGCACAACAAATACCATTTTGTAAAGCTTGATGTGACTACACAAAGTCTCTAGGTAATGTCCGACGAGAACACAGGAGGTGAATGAATGTGAAAGGGCTGTGCATCGGCCTGCCGTCCTCTACTTGGTGGCAGTGTGCTGCGAAAGGTTGGCAATAGGGTTGGTTATCACCAGACGAGCAATCTTCGCCACTGGAATTGAAATCAAGGAGATTGCTTGCGATCCTGATCGAGATGCGTTAGCGTGAAACACGGGAGCACAAGATACTAACAGAGGAGATATCGGTTCTGCAAATTCAAAGCATCACACAGTTACTAACATGTTGGAAGAGCAAAGGCGACCAAAAAATGAACGAGGGGATATGGAGGGGCAGAAGCGAGGCGATCTTGATAAGGTACTTCTTTGCAAAGAACGTTGGGAAACGGATGTTCTCGTATACGAAAAGACGTGTGGGTCCCCACAATGCACAGTATAATTCGTCCCCGAATCTCTGCTCCGCGTCGCCTTCCTTGTCATTTGCGATCCAATTTCAAAACCCCAGTGCTTAATCTCCAGGCCGTCCAAGATGGTAGCTGCAGGTCTGCGTGCCTAAAATAATTGTAAGACGAGCCCAGAAAAAATAGCGACCAACTTACCTACAAGAGAATCGAGACAGCGAGCAAGGCGCATGAACTAAAGCTAAGCCTGAAGACACGATCGAAAGCAAGGGGCGCAGAAGCGATAGAAGCGTACAATTGCCGTATGCAAACTCTAGAGTCGTGAATACATATTCAATTCCATGGCTGAGGGATCCGCCCGTCCACGAAACTAGAAGAGAGGCAAAACCCTCAGTTCTGGATAATGAGTGTAGTGGATTGGGTGGAAAGCAGCGGTGATATCATGCCTAGACGAAAACTATGTCCTAGCGAAAGATGGGGTCAGTCACCGAAGTACTGCGATGGTGCAAAACATACCTGAACGGTATGATACCCATACGTCTAGGACTCGCTGCGGAGTGAAATCCTTCGAATATCTGTGCAAAATTAATGTCAGACTCTGCACTATTCACCAGAGCACGAAGAGATGAAAAATATGTGCAAAAAAAATGACAACTCACCTCTCAATTGGTGTGAATGATCTCAGGTTGGGATCTCTAGGAATGCAATCCGCTTCCGGAGTGAAAGAGCGAAGCAGTTGAAATGAGGATCTGCATGGAGATGGAAGACTGTAGTTGTGGATCAGCTTCTGTGCCAGCGCCGGGATCGTTGGTTGAGAGTGCTAGATGTGGTAGCAGGTGGGACGGTCGGAGTTTCAAAAGTGTGCTTGCTCTCGATCGTATATAGCCTACAGCTAGTACGGACACTACTTTGGGTGGTGCGACAACAGCGACAAGCCCAAACACGCATGTCCTAGTGTGAATGATGTTTATGGTGGTACGTACCACACGAGGGCTGCGAAGGAAACCATGGGTATCGTCGGTATCGGGTCGACGTTTGTAGACTTGGAGATGGCGGTGTACGAGGTGCTACAAAGGAAAATACAAAGGTTGGTCTTTAAATTTCATCATTCAAATCTAGCCAGCCACTCACATGAACCCTCTAGCTTATCTGGATCGAATCGCCAATACATCCCACCTGCGACTAATCAATGTTTTTCATATAGTCGCCCTCACGCGCCAGGCACCCCTCGTTCTCGTCGACAATACCTTCCTCTCTCCATTATATGTCTCCCTATTCCTCCATGGCCCTGACATAGTCGCTCACTCCCTCACAAAATACATTAATGGCCATTCGGGTGTTGTAATGGGCGCTGCCATCCTCCCCTCTTCAACTACACTAGACAGAGACTACGACAGCCTCGCCCAAAAGCTTCGCTTCCTCCAGAATGCACACGGTGCAATACCGAGTGAATTCAGCTTGCCTCACCCAGCATGACGCCAAAATTCTCCCAGTGCCGATGAACACCAACAGTTTGAATGCACTCTTCCTAACTTCACACCCTGCCACTGAGCACGTCATTTACCCCGGTCTTACCTCATCCGCTACACACCCTCACTCACACCTCCCTCAGCCCAAACAAAGCAGTTCCTCAGCACTCTCCTACTGTCAACCCTTGCTCGCGGTATACCCTACGGTGGGATGGTCTCGTTCCGCGTACGTGGTGGCGCAAGGAGTGCAGAGGCTCTTCAACCGGCAAGGAAGCTCATACTTGTTGAGAATATTGGTGGTTAAGAGAGTTTTGCGGAGCCACCTGCGCAGATGACACATACAAGTATTTTGCTGGGGATTCGGGTGTCGAGAGATTGATGTGCTTGAGCTGTGGGATCGAGGTGGAAGATTTAGTGGGAATGCGGTGGATTGGCTGAAGGGTGAGGATAGTGGGTGTGAGAACGGATTGGTGATACTGTCGGATGTGAGTGCTTATGCTGACGGTGCGAATGGGCTACGTTGATGTAGCTTTTGGTGCTGCGGATGTCAATGTGGTACCACTGTCACCATTTCAATGCCTGTTGGTTGATTGTGAATCGACGGTATGTATATCTCCGAGTCGAGTACATACAATCAGTGAAATATGATTGGTTGAGAGCTTGCCAGCGCTTGATCTATTCCAGAACTGACGCCTGCGATCGGTGAATCCTACAGCACAGGTTATCACCTAAGCAGGACGCCTGCAGGTACAGCTTGGAAATAGGACATCTAACAGGTTTCTTCGTTGCCTCCACTATTGCAAAAATTTACAATCATCGTAACGATGCATGCAAGAGCCGGGTCAAGCACATCAGCAAAACAGAGAGAGGCAAATAAAGGACAGTGTAATGCTTTCTGAATGAGCGACTGTTGGGGAGATGTAACTGTCATTGCGCAGATGTTCCTCGTCATGCTCCCAAAAGGAAAGAAAACCGTAAAACAATGCTTTAGAGGGAAGTACCTCTGCTCCGTCGACTTATTCTCCGAGCGCTACATCATCAGGAAACATACAATAATAATTTATGCCTATCAATCCACGATTCCATCACATCAGCGACAAAGGCTTCATATCAAACAACGATCCTGCTGGCGGCTGTGATTGAAACCCGTCATTTAGCACTCTTCCATCAACAATGCCACAGCTACTAACCGAGACATCATGGATAGGTTGCGTGATGTACAGCACTGCATCTGCAGGGTCCTTCTGGGATTTCTGCAACTCTTCGTGTTGCGACGCGCCAATGTGAAGTTCTGGACGGTAGACGCCCTGTCGGTCATGAAATTGGGGAGAGTCGACAGTCGCGTTGGCCTGCATGTAGTGTCGCGCGTTCAAGAATGCAATAAACGAGTTGGCGTATACTTGAAACGATACATAGCGCTAGTCAGCACAATCACGAGAGAATGTGTTATTAGCCATACGTTTAGTCACTAAAAATTGGAGAGCAATGTAGATGAAGTTCGTCGGCATCACAGCAGACTTCAGGCAACCCTCAGAGACCTCGAATGAAAACAATACAGAATATAAACTCACTGTAATAATTATTGACATGGAACATATACTGTCGAAATATTGGTCAAGGTACTATTGGGTAGGCTGGAAGGAGGGATACCTTGTCAGACAACCAGTACTGATGATGTAGCCTATGAGTTTTGTTATGAATGAATCGGTGCTGGGTAATCTGTGTTAGTATTTCGGATCCAAATAGGGAATTAACTGCTTCATACCTAGAGAACCTAGTATGTGAGGTGGCGAGGAGATAGCATAGCGATGATGCGATGATAACATCTATAAAAGTAGCTGCCCCCAAAGACAGGTATATCGACCATGCGATTCCAGCCAAATTCTTGAAAAACTTGACATTATATCTATATCTACTCGCTGTCAGCACTTCCTGAAGTTAGGGAACAGCCTGACCCACAGGGCCCACAGGAGGGCTGTCATGAGGTCAAACGATGAGCCAATGACAAGAGCACCATTGAAATCTCACGGATGGAAACACCTGAGGAAATGTTTGAGTTCGCATGAAGGGTATTTGCAGGTAACACACTCACCTGAACCTATGACCACAACGATGCCCTGACAGTAAATCAACAGAATGAGATGCGATTGAACTCTGATTGAAAAGCCCACCAATGCTATAGTCGGGATAACTCTTGATCGGCCCTTGCTTACTGGTTCCACGTTGTAGATGTAGCAAAATCATGATAAGAGGAGAATAATTACCTTTCCATATGCAATGAACGTACAAACTGTCAACCAAGAACCGAGACATGACTTGAATGCTGCAGCAATAGCAATAGTCATGGGACTTACAGTTGCACCGTAAAAGTTATGAGTACCTGCAGCGTGTCATGAGCAGAGCACAGAGCACAGGGAGCACAACTTACGTTGACTACTATCCCAAGCTGTGCTTAACTGTTAGAGGCTGCACAGAGGGCCGATGAGATAGAAACCTACTTGAAGACTCCATATGACTTCCATGAGCGCACTGGGGTTTGCATAGTTGGTCACCAAATAATAATAGACACCATGGATCACCAAGGCCAGATGCAGAGCATCAAGTATCCTGAAGATCAGTGGGAAACAATCTATACGCGTTCAAATAAGTGCAGCTCAAAGGGATACTTACCAAAGCCAAATAACCTGCCAGAATGAGACGTCAAGATAAGAACCAACAGTAAGGCAGCATTATGGACGTACAACCAGCTTGAAAAATGATAAGATCCCTGAGTGTCCATGGGCCTGCCAGTAGACGAAAGCTTGAATATTGGTTAGACCAAAGAGACTAGATGTATTACAACAACAGGCCACAGGAAGCGCTCAGCTTTTGACTGCATGATGAGCAAATAGTTTACTAACACTGCTGCCAGGATAACCCCAATAAAAAGTGTTCCAAGCGTGTTTCCCATGTCAAGTTGTGGGATAGTGTTTTGTACTGAAGAAGACATTGCCGCTGATTGAATGAGTCCACCAGCAGGAAGTTCGCCAGACTATATACCCCAGAACGTCCGCACTGCCATTTGTTCTATGATGAATATCAATGACTTCTGACGCTGTACGTTGATGGCGGAAGCATGATTTTCAAACATGATGTACAAGTCCCACGATGGCCGGCTATTTGCATCAATGTCGTATCGAAAGAAAGTTGTTTGTTTCACTCCAGGTTGCATGAAAACAGATGGTGGAAGTTGAGCCCTCTGTTTGTGTTGGTCAATCATGCAGACAGATTTGAGAATTGCGTATGTGTCTTGCATAGCTGCGGCAACCTCCGCCCGAGGGGGAGCAAATTGCAATGTTGTATCTCTATATTTAAGTATATCAATAAGAACATCTCGTGTCTGCATCACGCCAAGAAGCAATATCAACAAGATGTTTTGAAATTCTCACAGGAAAAGGAGCTGAAATTCTGTCGCCGAGTTTTGGTTGAGGCACATTTACAGGTCCTGTGGCTCTAAGAGGCAGATGTAGGCTGCGAGTGAGTTGGTTGACAATGCGTGTCTGGGGCAAAAGTCTGGCACAGTCAACTCCAAAACCGAGAGGGTAGTTGGTCTGCAGTGAAAGTGAGCCGGTGATGAATTTGGATGCGAGTGATGTTGATTCTGGAATGGCTGATGGTGTGAACAAATTGAAGACTTTGTCGTTATGGATATCGATGTAGATGTTTTCTGTGCATATCAGATGGTGTGCTGTTCAGCAGGAAGGTTGCATTTTCATTGCGACCAACGAAATATGATTTGCTGGACATGGAAAGAGCTGGCCAGCGATTGATCTATTTAAGACCTAAGAAGCGGCTCCGATCACGAAATCCTATGGCACAGGTTCTCACCTAAACAAGGTGCCTGCAGGTACAGCATGCGAAAGAGTCTATCGGGTCTCTTCATTCTGTTATGCTCGCTGGTGGTGTATCGAGGGGCCTACAGTCCTTGAGGTGATATCGGCTGTGTGCAGCAGGTCGCAGTACGTGGATGGTCGAAGCTTCCATGAAGACTAGAGGGCTCGATGCGGAATTAGTGTGACTATGTGAATGTCGATGAAGTGATGAAAGCTGACGTGCAAAGAAGTAAAAGTGAGTAATGGGGTGATGGGGTAGAATTGACTCAGGTTGGACTCACATGTTCCTGAACGTGATTCCGAATATCGAACGACGCGAGTCTGACGGTCTCCTCATCTCCGAAACAGCTTAGTTGATGCTTGAAAATGTAGTCTGTTGTGGAGAGTTCTGGAGGGCTTGGAGTCGAACAGCCTTCAAGTCAACAGTCATGGTTAGTAACTAGCGTGTTTAGCGTGGGAGTCCGAGACAAGTTCTTTCTTTCTTCTGGCTAGCAGGTTAATGAAATTTCGGATCCTCGTAGAACCAGTAAGTACTGTACTATCGATGACACTCGGAATACAACGTCCGTGTAATGGCCAGGCCCCCCACTCCTTTTAATGAGATTGGTATTGAGAAGTTTGATGGTTTTCGTCTCCAGGATCCGATAAGAACCATGCCACGTTTACAAGGTGTATCGCTGAGTGCGAAATGGTCTGTAAAGCCCATAACATCAAGAAAAAATATAGAAATTAGTAGAGGACCTCATGGCTGATGCGAGGTGGGACAACAACGACCAAAGAAAAATCCGCAGCAGCTAACTTCGTAAGAAACATCTCCTGTCCCACCACTCGAGCCTTGCGTCACGGTTTCGGTCGGTCGTCCTTGAGACACTCGTGTCCCCAACACAGATTGCTCTGCTTGCGCGGAACTGCCAGCTTGATTGCCATTCGCATGTTGCGCAGGCAGCGCAGCTGCAGCCGCAGCCGCCTCTGCGCGGGCCACTTCTGCTGCACTGGGAGGGGAAACATAAATTCTCTACAAATGTATTAATTTCCATGATATCAAAAGAGGGATGGAAGCCACTCACATTTTTCTTGCGACCAGCAGCTACTTCAACGGTGCGTATAGAGTTTCCTCCTGGAAATAAGTTGAAATTCCACCGTCGAGGCTCGAGGGGTATTGATTGTGACGTGTTTGAAGGTCGAGTACTGGCACGCAATGGACCGAGCAAATTGCGCCAATAATGGGCAGTCAATGGGCTTGCAGGGGCTACAGGGCGAGGCGCAATGTTGGTATCAGCGTCCCAGAAGTCCTTACCCTATACAGATGTTAGAATTGCAAGAGCAAGAAACGAAAGATTACACTGACATATCTCGTCAAGCCTCCGGGTCTGTGATTGGGCTGCTGCTTGGAGACCTGACTAGCGTGCAAGATCTAACAAACAAATACTAAGCAAAGAATAAGAGTGTTCATAACTGACTGACATACAGCATCTCTTGATCGAACTGGACGTCCCTGGTAAAGGAGTGAGATACAGCGCGAAAGGGAGGCACAGATGACTTGCCTTGAGTTTAGCATTGCTTGGCCCATCTGCACTCTGAAGGGCGACAAATGAAATCCCACTTAGAAAAGACGCTGACAGTGAACGAATACACTGACCTGATCGTCATCATGGCGTTTGAGTGCTGCCTCCAGGCTCCACACATAGATTTTCGCATCTTGTCCAGAGATAGAACTGGCAAAGTATTGTCCATCGGAGCACATGACGACAGCATTGACTCAATCATCGTGCCAGAGTGGGTCTCCGAGTTGCTGATTTGTTTCGAGGTCCCAAATGCGAACTGAGTAGTCATTTGATGCGCTGACAAGATGAGATCCATCGGGAGACAGACAAAGAGATCTGACGTAGTTGGAATGACCTCGAATAACGACGAGTTCTTTCCCGTCAATCGATTGCCATTTTCGGATGGTCTGGTCGAATGAGCTAGAGAAGATGTGTGCGCCATCCTTGGACCAACACAACAACGTCACCGCTAACTCATGTCCTATGATCTCGATGAGCAGCTTGCCGTCCTTTGACCACACACGGATTATGTCGTCACTGCCAGCGGTCGCGAATTTGTCGCCTTGTGGAGAATATTTGATTGCCAACACACTTTCATCGCTTTCCGTTATCAAGGGTCCAATTTGTCGGCCAGTGGTCGTGTTCCATCGTCGTATGGTGCCGTCATTCGATCCGCCTGCTACCTCCACCCCATTCGGTGACCAATCGAGGCACTGCACTCGATCATCACTCCCCTCCCACAGCTGACCCACCAAGCTCCCGTCCTTTATCTTCCACAGTCGTACTCTGCCATCTCTACATGCACCTACGGCCATCAATCCATCCGGAGATACTGCTATTGTGTCTACAAATCCTTCCTCATTATCGAAAGGCTGTCCCACCGGCTTCCCAGCTCTTGTCCACCAGCAAATTGCATCATCCGATGTAGAGACTCGATCCTGAGTAGCCTCACAATGGCTTATATTGCATTGTGGGTCGAGTCTACTATACTACGCATGCAACACAACACTAGCGCGATAAACGCGACGTTCGCGCGACGCGCGCGACATAGGCGACACTTCCGCGACTTGCGCGCGCTTTAGGCGAACTTTCCCACGCCTAAGCGCTATAGGGCGCCTGACTTCCCACTGTGTTTTCCCATGTCCAACCAAGTTCCCAGGTATGCATTTCTCCATTTATCATTTATTTCAACATCGTACCATATTTATTTTCACTTGGTACACATTTTTTACTTCACTTTACACTTTACATTAGATTATTACCTTTTTTACCACCACCATCATACACAGTTACCACCACCGAGTTTTTATCATGTTTTGAATAATATCATTGCAAGCCCTAGCAGCAGTTAGCTCTAGTGGTTATATCCGCATCAGTTGTCCTATCCGCATCTCAGTCTACGTCTTAATGTCTCGCTATCGCTCGCATTCCGCTTTCGCCCAGTTCCGCTTTTCAACGCGCGACTTTCCCGCGCTTCGCGCCTCTATAGCGCCTTTGTTCCCGCGCTTCCGCCTTATCACGCGCTTCGTGCATTCCCCCTAGAGTTGACACCAGTGGATATTCGCTTTCTCCGCTTCCCCTAAGGGACGAACATATCGCACCCATATTTTCTTCCCTTCAACATTTATATCAGCTGCACCCTCAGCTGAGTTGAAGATCCTTCACCGAGATACTCAGTATATCACCACTTGTGCCCAAGCAGGCAAGACTTCTGTTGTACCATGAGCTGCTGCACTTGATGATGCACTCTGGCATTAAACTCCCTGATGGACGTTCTGGCCTTGGTTTCTTCCACGATGTGGTCCGAGTGTTGTGGTTGATGAAGTAGGACCGACCGAGTGGCGAGATGTACCATTCGCATCCAGGAATCAGCTGCCAGGGGTAATCTATGGTCTGTTGTGAGTGCCTCTCTCTCATCCCTCCTTCGTTGCTCACCTAGTCGCACTCCTGGTAAAGGTCTGTGTGCTGCATACATAAAGAGCGCATCATCCCGATATAATAATTGGTCGTCTCCTTCCGCCTTACTCTCTGTCCACCCAGGAGGGAGAGCCTCGTTCCCTCCTGCTTGATATTCAGTCGGTCAATTGGTTTAACGACATGCCCACTCACCTTCCCAAAGTGCATCCTGGCGATGCTGTGCACCTAGTGCTGCCGTGGTCCGGTCCAGAACCATGGTTCTCTCACCAGCCAGAACCGGACCGGAAAACGGTTCTCGGTTCTAGGTCAACCTGAACGGTCCCGTTCTGGTTCGGCCTACCCGAACCATTCCGAACCCTTCTAAATTTTTACTTCGATATCATTTGGCTTGATGTCAAAATGACCTTCGGGATTTGCACTTTCGGTTGGTCAGGCTACTTTTATCCTTTTTGAAGGTAAGTACTACTAACTTTTTTGGCTAAAGCATCCCTACAAATAGCACTCTCCCTTTAAACGGTATCTATCTTTCGTGCGCCCATTCACGAATATGCTTCTGACCCCTCAAAATGTCCCACCATCACGCGCTTAGACGCTTCAAAGCGAGTCGCTGGCCTTACATCAAGTCAGTCACACAGATGGGTCCTCGTCATTGAATAATCTTGCAGCTCAACTCTCCACCCGCTTTGATAACCGAGGCAATGCTGGAGACTTGGATCAGGCTATTGCATTTCATATAGAAGCGCTGGCTTTGTGCCCCCTCGGACACACACATCGGTCCTCGTCATTGAATAATCTCGCAGCTCAACTCAATCCACCATCATCACACTTTCTTGTTGGTCACACACAGCCAGAATCAAGTGCCGAGTCATCCTACTTGCAATTTGTGAGTTACATTTATTTGTTTCGCCTGCTGTTTTGTTGTGCTAATGGCAGCAAACTTTCTCTGCTATGTCGCCCCTTCCCCGTTCTCCCTCGGGTCACACCTCAACCCAGGGACATTCACTTATGAATTCTGGCGAGAACGTGAGTTTTCATTGAACTACTATCACATTTTCGGCTAATGTCTTTCAGTCTCAATTACTTCCAACTACTCGATTACCTGCCACCCGACCCACCCCATCCGCAGCCCGCATAGTACATACCCCACCCATCATCATGGTGGCTCGTTCATGGAGGCCATGCACAGCCTAATGTTGCTGATGTTCCTCTCGCACAGGCTAAAGAGGCATGTTCCCTTCATTTACTCTCGTTGTATTTGAAAACCTAACGCACGAATTTACAGTGCAAAAATTTATGGTTCGGTTCGCGTTCGGACCAGCAAAAAACCGAACCGGACCATTGAGAACGGTTCTCAATGGTCCGGTTCTGGGTTCGATGATTTCGTAGAACCGAACCATGGTTCGGTTCTTGGTTCTCGTCGAGGACCCTCTGAACTGGACCGAACCGGACCACGGCAGCACTATCACAGTGCACCATAACGTGGCGGATACTTTTCATGCTTCTGGGGAACAACTGGTCTTGATGAGTCTGATCGCCGTCCTTGATTTGCCTTTTGCTGTTTCGCTGACGCGCTCGACTCGGCCTTTGTGTGCGACATGGTTGTTGTTTGGGACGTTGGTGATAGCGGAAGTAATGAAAAAACCGTATTAGACATGTTGTTTGCATACTGTAGTTGCAGACGCCCTGCTTATGTGGTGCTGTGATCCTTGGCGTTAGTTCTTAAATAGATCAATCGCTGGCCAGCTCTCAGCGAATCATAGTTCACTGATTGTACACTCTCGAGACATTCAGATCGACAATGAAAAGTTAACAATGAGCCATCTACTAATAAGCAAAGAAATCATCACGGTGATATCCAGAATACTAAAGCCCACAATCAATGCAGCCCATTCGCACCATCAGCATCATCACTCACATGTTACATCCGACGACGTCACAAGCCCGCTTTCACACCCACTACCCTCACCCTCCAGCCCATCCAACGCACCCCCTCAAATCCTCCACCTCCTCAACCGCAATCGGGCGTGCAGACGGCCGATAGTTCGAGCTGAGCTGCAGTGGACGTACTGCGGTTCCTGCATGCATGCTCCTCAAACATATCAATCTATTCCTGGCCGATGGATAGCGTGGTCTGAACATAGACGTCAGCGCGGCGTACTGGAATGCCAGCAGTGTATGTTGTATGACACACCGGACATTGAGATCTGGAGATTGATAGTGTGAGTGTTTTGAAGCGCTTAATAGGCACCAAATGATACCATTTTGTGAAGCTTGACGTGACTGTCCGCACTCTCTAGATGTCTAACGAGAAAACAGGAGGTGAACAAGTATGAAAAGAGCTTCATATCGGCCTGCTGCCCTCCACTTAGCAGCAGTCTGCCGCAATAGGTTGATGATACCACATAAATTGAACTTAAAGATTACGATGACTTGCGCTCCTAATCAAGATACGTCAGCTTAGAACACACCGAGGGCACAAGATGCACACACATAAGATATTAGTCCAGTGTCTCTCATATCGCATAGGAAGCTAGGTTTTAGGACAATCCATGGATCCTAGTATCGGATGATGTGCGAACGATCACGTACGATATCCCTTCGTCAAGAACACTGCATGTTGAAAGAGCAAGGGCGTCCGAAAAATAGACGAGGGGACATGCAGCGGCAGTAGAGGTGGACGACGAGGCAATCTTGATAGGGTACTCCAAAGAATGCCGAAAACGAATGTTCTCGCGTACGAAAAGACGCTTGAGTCCCCATAATGCACAGTACGATATGACAAGCCCTTGTCATTTGCAATCTGGTTTCAAACCTCCCAGTTCTCAATCTCCAGGCCGTCCAAGATGATGACTTCTGGGTTGTGTGCCTAAAATACATGTGAGATGAACCCAGAAATCACAACCAACTTACCTACGCGAGAACCGTGACAGCGGTGAGCAAGGAGCGTGAACACAAACTATTGAAAGTGAGCCCAAGGGCAGTCAAAAGCACGGAATGCAGATATCATGGATGCATGAAATTGCTGTCCGCAAACTCTAAACCTGTGAATACATAGTCGAGTCCACGCCCGGGGGATCCGCCCATCCACGAAGATGTGAGGAGAAGCAAAGCCCTCAGATCTGGATAACGAGTGTAGTGTGCATTGGGGCAAAGGAGCGGTGATATCATTCCTGGACTAAGACTGTACCCTCACGAAGCGGTGGGGTCAGTCACCAAAGTACTGTGATAATGTGAAACATACCTGAACGATACGACACCCATACGTCTAGGACTCGCTGCTGGGTGGTATTTGAAATCTCTCGAATACCTGTGCAAGATGATAGTCAGATTCTGCACTATTCACCAAAGCGCGAAGGGATTGAAAATTTGATGCAAACAAATGACGACTCACTTTTCAGTTTGAATGACCTTAGGTTGGGATCTCCTATAGGAACGCAATCCACTTCCAGCTGCAGAGCGAAGGTGCGGAGCAGTTAAAACGAGGATCTGCAGACTGCAGATTCTGCACGGAGTTGGGAGGTTGATAACGATCGGAGTTTCAAATTGTGCTTGCCTGGAAGGACTCGAAGTTCGATCGTGCATACAGCCAAGTATGTACACTACTTCGGGTGGTGCGACGACAGCGACTATATTGCAGTCTCTAGGTCCAAACACGCACGGCCTAGTGTGATTGATATCCATTGCGGTACGTTCAGGTTCCTCGCGAGGGCTGCGAAGGAATTCAGGAAACCATGGGTATCAGGCTGACACTTTGTAGACTTGGAAAACGCAATAGACAACCAGGTGCTGTGCATTACAGGAGAATACCTAGGTCAGTCTTTCATCATAACATTTAAATTTAGGCAGCCACTAATTTTTGGATCGAATCACCATCAGATCCTACCTTCCATTCCGCGTATAGTCGCCCTCACGCCTGGAACTACGCGTCATCAAAGCCCCTCGTTCTCATTCAAAACGCCTTCCTCTCCCCATTCTACACTTCCTCGCTTCTGCAGGGTGCTGACATCGTCATTCATTCCCTCCGGTCATTCTGATGTCGGAATGGTCGCTGTCATGCTCCCGTCCTCGTCCACATGCTCACAGCGCCATTTTAACTGTTGACTCTCCCAGCATTGCACCAATGCTCTCGCAGTGCGGATGAAAGCGCACAGTCTGAATGCACTCCGCATTGCTTCATCTAACGCGAAGCTCAAGGCAAGTTCAAGTTATTTGTCTTTTCTTCCATAACCCATCAAACTTATTTGCCAGGGACGTGCAGCTCAATCTAGAGATGTGCGCTAGTTGATTGCGAATGATCCTTCGTTCATTCGTCTGATCACTAGCAGATTTCTGTCGCACCTAGACAGCAAAGCAATAATAGAGGCGTAGTGAGATATGTGAGTCCATTTCGATTTTCCTGAACTCTTGCTAGCCTGACACTGAATAAGGGCAATGACTTCTGGGGCGATGACACAAATCGCATGCCTCGTCACTCAGCAGACACGTCCTTCCTGCCTCGTCTGCGTGACTTCTTCGGCTTCCTGCGCTCCAGCCCTCAACCTATCAATGCGCCTCCATCCATTCAAATCCAGCCCCGGCGGTTGAATTTCAGCTCATTTCCTGTAAAATCTGCCAGGTGTCCCGTTGATATTGCCCCTTACTGTGAAGAAGACGTGAGTCGTTTGTCATCGCCAGTATTCTACCTTTCGTCATCTCACTCAGCTCATTTTGCAACGATATGCCATCACTCCTGAGTCCGACGCAGAAGCAGGTGCAGCTCTGCTACGTATGAATAGCAACACTGGACAGCTCAACAGCGCACGGTCAAGCCACAGCGGTGGCACTAGGGTCTCAAGGACAAAGTGCTCGGGGGAAAAGGTCTACTCCGGATGCGGGTGAACCATCGTATTTGATAGGGTGCTGTGGATTTTATCTTGTCCGCCGTGGCCCGGATCGAACTAATTCATCTGTTGGTCTCAGAGGGAGGCGAGTATACTAGTAGTATCGCGGTTCTGTAGAATCGCTATTCTCGATATACACGTTATATCCATATCTCTCACTATGATTGGGTGCGACATAGTCCGTAAAGCCCACAACATCAAGCGAAAAACAT
>JRHT02000380.1:0-21092 GCA_011800875.2 Suillus brevipes Sb2 | reverse complement strand
TACACGATAGAGCCCGACGTCCGTGACGAGCATACTGACATAAAAGTCGAGTATTATGCCAACTTCACTCATCACAACGGCGGCCAAGCCGAACGTCGGCCAAAATCGGCACTCGGCTCGATAATTATTGACTATTTTCGTGCACTGAGTCGAACATAAGTAACTGCCGCGCCGAGCCGACTTCATCAATTCAGTTCGGCTCAATACCCGAATTTTGGTCGAATTTAATTTATATAAATTCAGGTTTTTATCTAAATACCACCGCCCAGATAACCCACAACTTGAAGGATTCCCATGTTCTGTTCCAAAGGCAGAAAGCCGTCTCTCAGGACAATCTGCGTGGCTCTGACGGCTGTCTTTTTGCTCACCTTTGCAACTCTCTCGCTCAACCCCTCGAGATATAGACTGGGCGTACAGGGTCCACCTGCGCATTCCACTATCTTCAATTCACAATTGTCACAAAAAGTAGGGCAATTTGATTTACCTAGCTCTCATAACAGAGCGTGTACCCATAATCCCAAAATTCCTCTCCACTCACATCGACCCAAGCGCACCTCCATTCGTTTTTGGGGATGTGATCGACGTTCCTCGACTTAGTCGCGCCATAGGGATTCATTTGCTTCAATGGCACGAAGTAAAAGACCCAGAAAGTCAAGTTATCGACGATCTCGGTTGTTGGAGTGTCTGGGAAACCGTCCAACAACACAAGGAGATCCCTGAACCACGCCGAAGTCCCTCCCTGAACCTGCTCAAGCTCGGTAAGATACCTTCAATCATCCCTATCTTGTAATTAAATGCACGACCACAGATATCTCATGGACGCGAACCCCAGCATGGGTCGAGCTCACATCCCCATCCAAACAAGACAACCACGCATCCTTCTGGTCCCTCGCATCACTCGGGTTCCCAGAAGCTCGCTCAAGCAGCCTGCAATTATCACCAACGAACGATCCTTCTCCTCACCATCAAGTCTCCCTTCCCCCAGACGATCACGTACTATGCTTCGATTTCCTGTACTACGTAAGCGCCCATCATACATGGGAACGGGAATTAGACTATTCTCCTGCGTGGAGATTTGTAGGCCAACATATGCGGTGGACTGCACGCATGGAGAGGATTGCTGATACGCATGCCCGGCGCGCTATGAACGTGCCAGTGACTGAGCCGACACCTCCTGCGAGTGGAACTTTCGGGTACATCTTGCTCTGTGATCTGACCTTGGGCAGTATGTATCCATCCATATACGGCATGGCGACTTCCGCGAGCAATGCGAGGGTGTTCCCGTAGATCAATGCTTCGCCTCGTTATCCGTCATCGCGCGCAGGGTATCCGAGGTGCAAGACGAGTTCCGCACACGAAAAGGAATCGAGGCCACACATGTCGTCATGACGAGCGACGAAAACGACCCGGAGTGGTGGGCAGATGTCAGGGCGCTGGGGTGGACATGGGTGGATTATGCAGCTGAGCAGACGGAGGAGATCTATGGGAAATGGTGAGTCGATTAGACGTCGTGTTTTTCGTTCTGATGGTAGATGTGGTGGGGCTGGTTAGGTACCTGGTGTTCATCGACGCTATCATCCAGTCGAATGGAGCTGGTTTCGTCGGTACTCGTGGGTCTACGATGTCTACGCTAGCGAGCCGGAGAGTGTAGTCGTGGCATGATGGAGCGACGCGGCTTATTCGATGGGGGACGCCGGGCGCTGATGACCGCTGAGGTTATCGGAGTGCTGGGATAGAGACTTCAAAAACAAGAATCATTGGTTTACAATGAGCGTTTGTTGTTGTATTTTTATTTATGATGCGCGTAATTGGCGCTGTCGCTGTTGGGCTCGAATTTCGTGGGCGAACTTGACGAATGGTTGGTGTTGTTCGTTTATGTGCTGGGATTGTTGGGGATCTTCCTATCTTGATGGCGGGTCAATGTGAGCTGCTATCATCTCGTGCTTTAGATCCCTTGAACACCGCTGATGGTGATCGCGTTCGTTATTGGAGGTGCCAAGGCAGATAATGTATGCAGACTGTCTCCCCTCATCAAGGTCAGAGGGACAGGTTCGACCCTAGAACTATAAGCTCGACGTGCAGTGTTTCAACGCTGATCGCGATATATACTTATGGGCAGCTGTGCACTGTTCCACTCACCCGCACTTTTCTCAGGCGCCACGTAGTCCTTCCAAGAAGAACTCAATCGGTTTTTTGTTTCTGTCAAGATTTTGAAGGCGCTTCCAGAATCCAGGCCCGCTGAAACTCTAGAGTCCTGACCACTCACCCGCAGAAATTGAGCGCATAGTAGTACCGTCTTCTGCGTCCAAGGGTCCATTACAAAACAGTCTTGTTGAACCGAGGCTCCCTCAACCCACTGCGAGTTGGAGTCGTGTAGTGCTGTAGCATCGTATCCTTGATGCCCACGGAGGGTATTTTCAACAAGCTGGTCTAGGCGAAGAGTCCAGGTGCTGTTTTTGTCTTTTCGTGCATTGATGTGTTTTAATCAGTTGCTTTAGGGCTGATATCTGCATGGTGAATAGATTTAGTGATGGTCGAGTGTGTGTTGCGGGTGATTTCAGGCGAGTGTAGCTGTCTTAATGGATGTTGCCATAGACGACTCAGTATGTCTATCTCTCGACGCTCAAACAACTGCTGACACGTGTCCAGTATCCACAGTCCAGCCGGCCTAGATCAAGGCTCAACATGGTACACGGAACTCGAGCATGACAATTAATTTGCCCAATACCACTCATGCACATATAGATATATGCATCATGCACGGACCGACGGCAAAAAACGCGCAGCAATATTGCATGACGTGGTGAATGCAAAATAGCCACCGAGAACGCCTGCTGATATAAAAGGGATCGAGTGTATGCATGGCATACTAGGCGCCCGCTGATAACATCGTCACCTACTAACGTCGTGCCTGTCAATGCCGCATCTTAGTAGAAAGGCTCGGAATCAACTGAAAAAAATCCCACCATGTATCGAGCTGAAATGTGAGCACGCCTCGACCCTAGGTTCACGGCTAAGGTCGTATCAAGTGAGCAGAACAGCTATTTGAATCGCTGATGGCACATATATATGCATGCAACAACTTGAAGGTCATGCTCGACCACGCCCATGAACTTTTCCTGTGGTTTCCGAGAGACGTGATCACGCTGCGGACGAATCAACTCGATACTTGCGAGGGCTGCTATGCGGATATCACACCTGAAATATGGGACAAAGTCATTGAATGGCTTGAAACTGTTGAGGTGACTTGGCGTACATTGCCTGATGGTCAACCGGCGCCAAGCCAAGTTGACATACAGGACAGCTCATACGCGCTTCAAAAATTCTACAGCTATTTTCAGTGCTGAAGTCGAGTCTGCATACCAGGACCAACAACAAAATAACCATCAAAGTCGTTTTACTATCTGGCGAGATTCAAAATACTGAAATCTCGAGAGACACGCAGGTGGACAAATTCATTGCTGGTGTTAGTCAGACACTCGGACAACGTCCCAGTTCCATCATGGCACAATTTGGTGTGATGGTATTGCAAGACGGCCGGAGTATCAGATCGTATAACATTAGGAATGGCGACACCATCAAACTTCAAGTTCGTAGGATTCTGCAACCCCAAAAGCCAGTCATTTATCTGTACTCGCCCTCTGATATCGATGTTTCTGTCAGGCTCTCCCTCATCCCAGAATGGACCCTCTCTGTCATCTATCCTGTTGTTACCATCGAAGACCATGGACAGCGTTTAGAATGGAATGTCCGCACCCATCAGGATGGGAGTCTGACTGAACACAATTCTGGGTTAGATGTGTCGTACTTGTTTTGGGAGGCGAAGTAAGTCCCCCGATGGTACATGATTCGTTCTTCTAACTTCGTATCGCTCTTTGCAGGGCAAATCTGGAGGCATTTCCCCTTTCACCAGCATCCAAACCGCAACCAGTGGATAAATTCAATCCAATATCCAACAGCCTCGATGATATGGATTCGGTTGTCATTCCAGTGGGCAAAGTTGCCGTTTACCTTGATAAATCCCTCAAGGCTCTGGGACTTTACACCGAAGCTAGAACGTCATTTATTACGTGCGTACATATGCACTACCTCTCGCATTTAAATCATAAATACGTCACTCAACTGCCGTGGTAGCTACTGGCTACCATCATTCCTGAAGCATGAATACATTGCCCTCCGATTCGTCCCTCAAACGGCATACGAACGCGCCGCTTCTTTGAGCATCTCTCCGCAGCCTGACGTCGTGACTCGCATATTCATGCTGTTCAGAGGTATCCGTAAGGAACACTTGGCAAATTGGGCTAAGGCGCAAATGCAAGCAGAGAGAGACGTTGGGTGGTGGGTGGATGTGGTTGGAGTCGATCCTGTCAGAGCTGGCGATGTAACTCTGCCCAGGGTGCCGGAATGGGGCGGGACGGAGGTTTTCATCTAATATTTTGCCAGATTACTCAACTTGTGTAGGTGTTATCGCGTCGTGTGCTGCATCAGACTCATCTGTGAGGGGAACATGAGCTCGATGGTCCCTGCGAAATAATCACATATGCGGCTTTGTAGTAGATGATCTTATCCGCATGTTGAAAACCAGATCCTGTCCAACCGAAGAATAGAATTCACTACTTATGTGACGACTGTGAGATCGAAGAGCTTTCTGAGCAGGCTGGCGAACTCTGATTGCCGCACTGGCACATCCCACAGCTTTATCCACTTTGGGCAGGAGATGGGCGGCTGCGACAGATCTGTACGAAGGTTATGTTGCGACTTGCTTGACTTCCGTGATAGGAAGAGTCGCCTGGGTAGATATGTTGTTAATACGTTCCTGTGTGACGTCCAGAGATGGTGCAAGGATCCTGATGGCACTGTGGTAATCTGTAAAGAATACATAGAGTGCATCTGCTGCTTCCTCGAGTCGTTCGGCTGCTATGGAGAGGTGTCTTTCGCTTTCTGGGTTGTCTTGGCCAGGACTTCCGAAGCGGGAAGGACGCCTGTAACTTGACGAACAAAGATAGGTTGTTAATACAGTGTGTCCGGTTCATATCGTGTCCAGGCAAGAATGGTAGTGTTGATAGATAAGACACAGAGTGCTGTGGCTACGGAAGACTTGGATGAACTGTTGCACGTCCTGTGCAGTCGAGGAGACATCTGTAAATGCGAAATGGCCCAGTATGGCTGCACACGAGCACGATACCTGACACTCAGTAACCTAGGCGCAAATCAAGCTTTACAAAGATGTCAATGCAAATATTATAACAAGATCAAGGACAGAGCTGAAATATCCGAGAGACATGACAAACTTGAAACCCGCTAGCAGCAAATACACGACTTCCCACCTCCGTGTTCGCCAGGGTCTACGTGTACTGCTGCTGCTTGCGGCTGCGGCTGCGTATTAGGGTCCTGTTGAGTAGTAGCATTGAGGTTTTCATATTCTTCATCAGATATGATGTTTGGGTCTTTGCCAGGAGCACCAGCAGCAGCATTACGCTGTATATCACCCTCAGACATCCAAGATACAGGGATAGTAAGATCAATTAGGCGCACCTCTTTACCCTTTGCAAAAGGAACGTCAATGGGTGGCGTTGTATCATGAGGCGGCCGGGTGAATATGTGTCGTAGGTGAGTTTTGAAGGAGGTAGCGACAGTGACCGGTGGTGAGGTGGTGGGTGGTGCAGGTGAAGGAGCTGAATGAGGGGATCTCGTCAGGGCGAGCCTGAGTCTTTTCAGGCGCCTATGGCGCTGTTGAGGTCGTGGCTGGGAATGTTGAGAATGCTGTAGTGAATGATGTGAGAGATATAAGAAGAAGGATCCGCTGTTGTACGCACTTGATGCATTCCGTGGAAGAAATTGGGTTCTGTGTCGTAGCCACCTTGATCTTGCCCGGGAATCTCCGCCTGCATAACGGTCAGTAGCGAAATACTCAAGGAAGGAAGTACATACGCCAAGAATACGGTTATCTTGCGCAGCGAGCGCCCTACATCGTTCAATGAATTCTGAGCGAAATACAGGTAAGTATGATAACTATGGGAGACGTCAATTAAGACTTGCCGTGGGACCAATCAAGGCAGCTGGCCTTTGCAGGTTCGTCGATGGCATCCATCATGTATTTATGTGCTTCGAGGGCTTCGTCAGATTTACCTGCCGAGAGGAGAGCCTGGCACCGTTTCTGGTGTGTCGTGAGCAAGAGGGACTCGAGGTCCCAGCCGAAGAGCTGGATAAAATCCTAGGTAATGAAAATCATTATGCATGCATCATATTGACGCACCACGGTCAAGTCATCGTATGTCTGATGGATGAATTTCGATGAGAAAGCGCCTGAGTGGACAGCGACAGTGAAGTGATTAGCAGCGTCATCGTGGCGCGCGTCACCCAAGGCTTTGGTTCCGAGCTGAACACGTAGATATGCCTAATGTGCGAGTGACAAAGATCAGGTTTGAGGAAGTATAACCACATGGAACATACTTCTATGACACGACGTGCGGGGGCATCGGTATTTGGACAAACGGCAGCCAGCTCTTTGATAAGCAGCATTGCTTCTTCACATTGATCTGCATTGAAGAGTGCGATGGCCTGAAATACGGAATAAAGCACAGAGTATGCGAAATGGAATTTGAGGTACCTTTATCAAGAGAAGAAAATGGTTGGTGTTTGAGTCTTGGTTCGTGAACATGGATGCGACGTCGAATGCTATCCTCGCCTCCCGGACAAGGCCTTTTCCGCAGAGGGCGATGCCTTTGGAGATATAACCTGTCAATGAGGGCCGAATGCTGACGGACTACGTCGTGAATGAAAGTTAGCCTTTTCGTAAGGGAGCTATGTCAATATAACCCACCTTGATTGCATCCTCAAGGGCGTGGTCCCAGTCATGTTTTCTGGCCTTAACGAATGAGCGATGCGCATATAAAGAATAGTTGTCGGCGTCGGTGTGAATCTCTTGGGTGAGTAAGTCTTCAGCGGTAGGCAGGTCCCCTGTTATACATGCGTCGTGGGCTGTCGTGACAGCCAGGATCTGCAAGAAGCAGGCTCGAATTGAAAATTATGAAAGTCAGGAATGGAAACTCGCCTTTGTTTTGACGTACTTTGGTACTTCCCACTCTGAGATCTTCTTATCTTCACCTCCGCTGAGGATGTGCCTACCGTCAACCGAGAACGTGACTGTATTTAGCGAGGCTGAGTGCTTAAAGATGCCGATAGTTTGCCGATCTGAGAGCCGCCAGAGACGGACTTGCTTGTCATGAGATGCCGAAGCAACGAGGGTGCCGGCGGGATGAATGGCAATGGCGTAAATACGGCTAGTATGGCCTGCCCAGGGATTACCGACCTGCTGCCAGGTCAATGGATCCCACTCTCGTATAGTAGGATCGTCTTCATCGCCTCCTGAAAGAAGACGTGTGCCATCCGGCGTCCACGCGAGTGACTTTGCCTGAGGCGGCAAAGATGCGACGAGTTCCCTTGTGCCTGGATTATAAATTTGGATATTCCCGAATGTTGCGATGGCAAGAAGTTCACCAGATGGCGAATATCGAATGCAGTAGGCACCACACTTGACTGGATCACCTTGCATCTGCCACGTTTTGGTACACCAAAACTTCGTCGTGCCGTCCCGTGAACCAGTGGCCAGCACCGTACAATCCGGAGAAAAATCCACCGAGTAGATGTAATTGGAGTGGGCTTTGATTGGTTTGGTGAGTGGTTCACCAGTTTCACCGTGCCAGGCGATGAATTCTCCGCCTCTATCGCCGCTTGCTATCATTTGACCATCTCGTGATACCGCCAATGTCAACACCGCAATGCTATCATGTCCCTCCATCTTCTTCAACGTTAACACAACGCCTGTCTCCAAGTCCCAAAGACGAAGGGTCTTTTCCGACGAGCCTGTAACCATTCGTCGCATATCAGGCAAAACTGCAACTGCCCATACGGTATCCTCATGATCTTCAAAAGTTCGAATGGGTGTGGTGCTTGGAATGAGCTGCGACATTTTGCTAGAGGTTGTTGATGGATTGTGGGGGCCTTTTTCTAAGTTGCACAGGTGCGTGTATTGTGCGCTTTTGATGACGTTACCATAGACGCCCAAGACACGTTGTTCATTCCAGCAAGCATGCTCCCTACGAGTCATAGCCGCCTTCCTCGTCCGACTCCTGTATTCACTGCTTCCAGAACGTTACGCGTATCCCCTCGTTTTCGATTGTGATGGTGCAGCCGCTCCTTCCCGGCCCACGAATCAATATTTGCCTGAAAGCTATCTATCAGAGACTGCTGCATGAATATCATTGTTTCCTGTGTCGACTGCAACATCATGTAACTCAGCCGAGTTCACACGTAAGCGTACTGTACTCATCTTGTCGATTTTCAATATTTGCCTGTGCACTAGATGCAACAAAGTCTCTCTTCTCCCGTCCCCAATGCGCTCCCAGAGTTTCGTCTTTCGAGACGCATTTATACAAATCATGATTTTCAAAGCAGTCACAGGCCTGCTTGCATTAATTCCTCAGCTAACTCCTGGCCTGTTTAGTTTCAATTTGTTTCGTTCGCCAATAACATTCCCATGTTGCGGTTCTGCACTACGTCAGTGTGCAACCCGGTCTATCATTGGTGAGCTCTCACCACAGCCAAAGCTATACGCGCCTACCTTGAATTATCGACATGTCACTTCAGTGCTCAGGAATGTTAGACTCTTCCAAATTCGTTGACATTATTCCGACCAGCGTCTGCGAACGCTATCCAGGCCTAGAGACCAGTACTGAAATGAACCTCCTCCGAGTCGGTGTCTTTGGACGTGCCTCGACGTAGGGCTCTTTCACGATGCGTCTGTTGGCCCTACCTTCCCTTTCATGAGGCCTTCAGGCCTGAGCACTAGCAGTGAGCCACTCATCCCGTACCCAGAAATTACCTAACAAGGCAAAAATCAAAAAACATCGAACCTTGGCCTTCCACTCTGAGCGAGTGGCTCGTCCTTTATGCTCAGTCCACCGCACGCGATTTCTTCGCGCTTTTAGCCTTTAAAGGCAAAAACGCGTGCCACGGCAAAGCAATCGCACTCGATGTCCACAGCACGCCTAGTGCTTTTTTAAAAACAAAAGAAGCGCGCAAGATGTGGATGTGTGGAAATACCACAACACACGCGCTTTTCATCCACTCCAAAGCTTCAATCCACCTCCTCAGATCGTATATAAGTGCTTCTCTTCACTCAAACACTATCTAACTGCTTCTCTCTCCACTCAAACGCTATGCCTGCTGCAAGAGAATACACGGTGAGTTTCTAGTCTACCTCACATCACTTGTCTTGTACTTATGACGCGTTCTCTGCAGACGCCTGCTACCTGCTATATCTGCAACAAAGCTATACTCCGAGATCTTCCTAGACACATACGCACGCACTTTAAAGACAATGATGCCTTGTAAGTACTCGTACCTTATATACCAGATGGTTCCTGACCCTTCATCAGTGTGCACGCATGTCCATTCCCTGACTGCGATTTCAAGGCCCCCCAAAGGTCCGACCTGCGGACGCACATCAATACCCACACCGGCGAACGCCCGCATAGGTGCCCTGAGTGCGCATTTGCCACCGGCCATCGACCAAACTTGACGCGTCACCGCAAGATTGTACACGGCTACCAGCCCATGGCACGTCGCTATCCCACAGACAGTGCTGCTCCACTGTCCGCCGCTGCACCCTACCTACCCACTCAGAACGAGGGTGATATTTCTGCATCGGTGGATTTGAACCGTGGTGCCCTCTCGCGCGCTGAGTCTAGCCACTCCGGTATCCCCGAATTTCAGGACGAGTTCGGTGAACTCACCTGGGAAAGACTCTTCCCTCCGGAGCAATTCGCGCCTTTTGATCAACAGCCCTCGATGCTCCCCTACCCCTACCCCAATTCCAACCGTCCCTTTTGATCTCCCCAATCTCCACATACCGCAGATCGACCCGAGGCTGTTATCGGATGACAATTCTCAGCCGCCCGTTCCCGCCATCGATGGAGACCTTCAGTGGAAGTCTGTCTCCGGAAATGATCTGAACAACTCCGTACCAGCTGGACTGGAGGAGTTTTTTGTGACATATGGCTCGGGGAGTTTTGAAGGCTGATGCGGTGCCAGCATTCGTTTACGAAGGAGAATCACTCTTAGTGAAATCTTTCTTGACTATCATTGTTCCTTCTCGTCATATTACCTGTACATCACCATCATTATCATCGGCATTAGCATTAGAACTTTGCAAAATCATTTTCGTTTCACGTATATCACACCACTAGCAAACCACTAGCATCTTAAATTTCATGTACCACGCTTGGCATTGCGACATTGGAAATTATATGTTGTGCTTCGTCGTCTTGTCTGAATTTCTAGCCATCCCAACAACCCTAAATGAAGCAAAGCCATGAAACGAATGGGTATGACATTCTTTGCACTCCATATAACTCAAGGTATGTACATAGATAAAATTTTATATTCATGACAACAGACACGAATGAGGGCTGTGATTTAAAACATAACGTGGTAGCCATTAGGTCCAAGGGATCCAAGCACGATATGTTTCGTGTTGACGGTGTGTCTCTTCTTTTAATATCTTTCCATCTCTCCATATACTCACACCAACTTGCTACTGCGAATCCTCATACCCAGCCCCAACCCCAAACTCACTTGTCGATCGGTCTATAGAAGAAGGCTTGACAACAACCTCAAACCGTTGGCGTTCTTCCAAAATTCTGGGAAAAAAAGCCTTGGAGGAAATGGAGCAAGGAGCTCGTCGCTCCTTCTTGATGACCATCTATTCCGGAATCCCGAGTTGGGTACGAGGGTAGATTGCCCTGGTCCGTACGACTAGGTTATGCTCAATTGGATCCAAGAGCAAATTGATTCAGGCTATACAAATGGTGAAAACGAAATCAAACATAATCACGACCAATGCTTACCATCCATGTTAACAGGGTTTGCGGCCCTGCGACACCTGATCCAAACAAGCAATGTGAAGTACGCCGACCGTGGCCTCCAGCAAATGGCCTAGAGAGCCCAGACGTCTAGCCATATTCCTATTGACCAATCAACAAGTGGGTATGAGTATGGGGCTAGAGATGAGGATTCGCAGGAGCAAGTAGGCGTGAGTACATGGAGAGATGGGAGATATGAAAGAAGAGACAAGCCGTCAACACGAAATATATAGTGCTTGAATCCCAGGGTCCACAAATTTCAAAGCCGCTGGCCACAGGCCTTTTTTTTTAAAAAAAAAATCAGTGTTTATTGTCCGTTGGGGCTATGCCCTATGGTAGAACAGGCCATGTAAGTACAACAATGGGCAGTTGTGGACATCACCACATAGCTGTGGTACATCCCGTGAACTCTGCAATTGGAGCGTCTTTGTGGATTTCCCTTTGCCCCACTCTTGTCCTCCTAGGACAATGCGCAATTCCTAGAATGGGAAATACAAGATGTGGATGGTGTGGACGGTGAGATGCTGACTGTGGGCCATAGCGTGCGCGTATCACAGCTGTGGTAAAGATCCTGTTTGAATGCGCTTGGCGGTGAGGAAATGTTGAGTATACTGACATGGCACCATGCTCAACATTCCAACCCAACACTTTCTTGATCTTCCTACGAATATTGAAGTTACTAGGGTAGGGATCGCATGGCTCTTCACCCAATCCCACGTGAGCATCACTATGCTGGCATCGCATATGATAATGTGAGTGCACAGCACAAAAAGCGTGCGCGTCTGACTGATGGATAGTAGTTAGCAAGGTGCATCTGGCCTACTCCGTGGGGCTCCTGAGACAAAGGTTCTACGGACATACAGAACTCTAACCAAGAGGCTTTGCGGAGCAAGTTCTGCAAATAACGCTAACATCAGCACAATAGAGTCCATCGAACAGTGGAATAGGTGAATGAGTTCCAAGGACACCATGAAACCTCCACCAACGCTGTCAGAATACTTGAGCTTGAAAAGAGAAACCGTTTCGGCAGCTTTGCGCATCTCCTCAGGTGTCATTCAAATTGGCGGCATTGGCCTGAGGCTTCGTGGAGGTGAGTAACTGTTTGTGAGTTCCAGTCTTCAATAAATCCTTGGAGTTATTATCTAGAGTCTCCCGGTGCTTGTAGCATGTGCTCATACCTTGTTCGGTGGAACAGGTTACAGTGTAACAGTTCTCCCCAACGTGGAGGTGAAAGATCCCTCAACTGGCAGCAACTCGAAGAAGGCATTGACCAGTCCTTGCTAGCTATTCGAGCTGAAATGTGGTGTAGAGGTTTATACTATAGGAAATCCACGAATCTTGCTTGAGAAGTGAGCAATGAACGGAGTTGGGATCATCGACTTGAGATGATTTTCAATGTTGTGATCACGTCACCTTGCTCCGCAAGGTCAGGTTGTCATGTTAAAACTTATGTGATTATATAATATTTCCTTATTAATTCATCCCATGGAACTTTGTTCCAGTCAACCCAAACCACCCAGTTTCAACAGCATTAGTTGTATACGTCGAGATTCTTTCATGTAAACGAGTTTGTTTTTTGGCGCTATTGCAATGCTCCCAATCCCAATGCAACCCCCAATACACGCACAATCAAATTCTTCAGCATCATTGTACAATTATTTATATTTGATTAGTCCAACAATATTTAATTGCCATGTCAGATTTGGAGGGGTGGCGTACTAGTACTAAGGTGAGTGATCAGTTGAGAAAACCACCAAGAGTTGGCCATCGTGAACCAGACTTTGGATGTAAGTGGAATATTGGAGTCCGAGACTGTTTGTTCGGAACGGAGCAAGGTCAAAGTCGGCAACGCCCGACCCTAGTGTTGAAGGGCATCGTGAAAATGCTGCGCCACTGCTGCGACTGCTGCCAGCGGCAACTGCCGCGACCACTGCTGCGGTGCTCTCAAACCATTAATGCATATCAACTTGTCTACACATGCCGCTAGCTACTTGGACCTCTCAGTGTCTTCCGAACGAGTTAAATGGTCTGTCACATTGAAATTCAATTCAGTTACAAAGTGCTTTTGCTCTCTTATACTTGGTTGACTGCACAGTCGCGGCCATCATCACTTCAAGCCGCATTTTGTGTCACCTTTCTTCGTTTCTTAGGTTTCCCGCTACTGGCATGGGATTTTGGTTGCTGTCGCTTTCGAGGTCGTGGTGTGTGTTGGCTACTAGAAATTAGAAGCTCATTTGTGCTTGCAGCCACATTTTCGCTGTCACTGAAGTCTGGCCCGCGCTAATGAGATTGTCAGCTAGAACCGCTTGGAAAGTTAGCAAGCACAACACCTCAAGCTCGTTTTCATCATAATCAGCATCTCCTTCATTGCGATCATCGTGGTTCCAGTGAGATGGCAGCCCAGCATATGGGTCCCAGCCATCTTGATGATTCCCAGCATCCAGGCCCCACTGATAGTTTCCCGCAGAACCTGACTGAGCCGACTTCTCGAACAGACGCTGTTCGAAGACCGACAGACATTCCAAGTCAACATCAGTGTGAGTCACATCTGTGCTTCACGCGTGATGATTTGGCAAGTTGGCTCGTTGCAAACAATGATTCCAAGACAAGTACGCCATGTTCGAAAACCATCTTGCCAGTCCTCGGCATCGTCACTACGTCCCTTGTCACCTCCTCGGTTCCTGTTGGCCCAGTGTTCCATCAAGAAATCTGTCTGATAAGCTTCCTCCCAAGAAAACAGGCAAGTAAAGCTTCCATCAGGCCAACCGTCCCAACGCTCAGACAAATTAGTGTTGGTATCCACCTGTTTGATATCTGACTTGGCGTGGGCAGTGGTAGGTGCGTTGTTCTGTATTACTGGGGCCTTTGGGGCGGCAGGTAACTTAGTGGGCAGTGGACGGTCCTCTTGAAGGCGCATTGATTGTGGGTGCAGGACAGCAGCAGACGATGCAACGACTCCGAGAGGGTTCATGTTCGTGGTTTGGGGAGCGTCTGGCTTTGCAGTGGTGGCCATAACTGTTGAATGTGGTTGCAGGACAGCGGCAGACGATGCAACGACTCCGAGAGGATTCATGTTCGTGTTTTGGCGAGTGTCTGGCTTCGCGGTGGTGGCCAGAACTTCTCGTCCATTGCCGCTGACTGGTTGGGTCGCAAGTGTGTTGGGTGGTGCACATGAAGTGTGCACAGTTTCGAAACGATTGGCATGTGCATCACTGAGCCTTGCCAGATCACGAGTTGAAGGGGGAAGTGAGCTCGAAGGTATATTAAAATTGATGACGACATATGAGGATGGGCATGAATTGTAAGATATCGGTATGCTGCCTGCAGTGGACAAAGAGCTCTGCATTGACAGTGTGGGTGCAGGGGGTTGGGTATCTGTGCAGCTACCTGTTGAGGGCGCAGCATTAGGAGGATAATAGTAGTTATAAATGTGCCGGAATAAGCCCTGTTGTTTCTTGTCAGCCTCGCATGCGGAAGATTGGAAGACATGAACCCACAGAATTAAACATCTTGCTAGTGGTACTAGTTAATACTGCATAATCTTGAGGATGAAGGGACACTGAATGAGGCGAGATGACAACAATTGATTGATAACGAAAAATTCGCTTGATTGCAAATTGAATATTGACTACTAACAGATGATTGACATACCTGTCGCGGGCGTCGCGGTCGTCGCGGTCGTCGCGGTCATCTTCTTTCCATATATGGGCAGTGCTGCGACATTGTGACCGCGACGACTGCGACACGCCCGCGACAACTGGAAGGTGCTGCGACACTAGTCAACATTTATTAAGTCATTACTTGCAAGTTGCGATTTGGTAGCATTATAAATGGTCATTGTGCGCATCATATTGTAGACTCTAATTATGATACATACTTCGGTTGGTGGATTTGACGAGAGTCCAGAGCATGTGGTGGGTAATAAGCAAGTTGTGTTTAAGTAGTATAGGGCATTCTTAAGATCCTAGCAGTATGGGCCGAATGCTGGGGCCACGCAGGTGCGAGCTCCACCTATTTACACCGTTCGCCACCCGGTTACACCAAAGGCAGTTACTAGGTGAGGAGGGTAGAGCTGCGAGCACCGTGCTTAGTAGTCCTCGCAAAGATGGGCGAAGTCGAAGTCGAGAAAGGCTGTGGGAAATTTAGTGTGTATCGCGGCAACAACCGCAGCAGTCGCAGCACTCGCGCAGCATTTTCCTTGTGCCCCGTGTTGAATGCACTGGGCGCTGGCAGCCCGCCTCAATGTCACATCTGACTCTGAGCTCATCGAAATTTAACTTACGGCTCCATGGCTCAGAGTGACCTCCCTCCAAGCTTCGCTCGTCCGCCATGTTCACACCTGAGTATTTCTACCAATCGCTGAGATACCCTGGATAAGAAGCACGAACAGCGCGGACAAGAGCCATCGTCGCCCATATACGCCTCGGAGTCTCTGCCTCCGCCCTGGTCACACAAGTCTCACAGGACTGCTGATGTCGGTGCGCAGTCTCGACTGTGTAAGCAATAGCAATTTGACCTGTTTTCATCCGCCCCGCCCAGGACAACATGAGCAAGTCTTGTCCGACAAACATCATGATATAAAGGACGGCTTTTGTTCCCGCTTCCCGTGCACGTAAGCTTGAGGTTGTTTCACCTCAAATCTGATAGCTGACGATGATCAAGATGAGTACCAAATCGCTGCAGTTCTATTTCTACATCAGGATGAAAATAGTAGTCGCATGCTCAACCAGAGCGAATATCACGCCGTGTGCTTGACATCGTCCAACAATCTCGTAGGGTACCACCAGCATTCAGGATTCCTTCACGAGTGACCATGAGTGATGCCAAGCGACATACCTGGGTTGCTGATGTTGCACTCATTCATAAGCCTCGGGCAAATCTGCTCATAGATGGTGTGCGAACTCCTCTTCTCACCGTGTGATCTCGGTCTCGCAACAGTCGTAAGAGACCCAGAGTTGCAGTGATGTGCGACGACTCTGGCACGTGAACTCAATGTTCGATGGCGTGCTCCTGAAGTCATTGGATTTGATCGAGTATGATCCTGCAAAGCTGACTTTTTGAGTGTTATTCATTCTTTTGGTGGTGTCATGGTCCTTGTGCGATCTCTGTGTTTTTGCAGCTCTTTTCTTTTCTGATCGTCTCATGGATTGCACCATAGAAAGAGAAGCTCACACTGTTTTCGAGCTATCGAGAAGAGCTACTCCTGTAAGAGGTCATCATCTTTTCCCTCATTCGCACCCTGAAATTCTAGCTTGCATCAGATAAGTCCAAGACTTCAATCCTCTTTTTATTGAATAGACATGGAAATGGATCACACCCCCTGGATGCACAGCGTTTCGACCCGCTGAGGCGTACTCGTACAGTCAGTATTTCCTTTGGTTTCATTTCTCAACATTATCGCTCACCTCCGTTCCATTCTTCAGAAAATCGTCTCGTTTTTCAACACCGGTGCCTCAAAAGTGATAACGGGGATCGGAATCGATACTCCGACGCAAGTCTGCATCCACAATCTTAAAGCGGGCTGTCCCCTCGTGTGTAAACGGCCTTGCTCGAGTGTTTCTATTCGTTCGACACAGTGCTTCATATTCCAACGAAAGATGATGTCAGATCAATACAACTACAATGCTGGATGTACAAAATGGTTTACACAACGTAAATGATATCAGTAAAGCAAATGCAAATGCGTGATCTAAGCCAACATATCATACAACCTCCAAAAAAACAAGAACCTCTTCCTCCTCGTCTCATCCGCCACTTCGTCCAAGGCTTCATCGGGATATTCGTCACTATACAGATCAATCGTTCGGATGTCCACGATGTCGGACGTCCACTTGTAATGAGATTCAGCTTCTCGGGTACCAGTGTCATGGGGTATCAAAGAGGTCGTCTCATTGGGGGGATGGGGATCGACGGTACCTGCAACCGGTATAGAGTCTATAAAAGTGTTCCTAGCAAGGACCCAGCAGAGGCCCATGATAACCATGATGGGTATCTCGATGTAATAGGAGATGAAATCTACTGGTGAGAATGTGGGGAATATAGAGGACCATCCTTGTACTTCTCAGCTCGTCAGTATGGATCAGCAGCGGTGGAATCAGCAAAATACGCACTCAAGATGAGAGCGGTCACTGTGATAGTCTGGGAGGTCGCACGGGTTAGGGAAGAGGTAGCTAGTAGCAGTATTAAGACACGCACAACAAAGTAAGGACCCCACGGCCAGGTCCACGATGCTCGAAACTTCATTTCGTCTAACGATCGACCTTGTCTGATCCAAGCTTTCCTGAATCTCCAACTGGCCAGTCCAATCGATAACCAGGCAATCTGATTTTTTCTGAGTCCAGTCACTGCGCATTTGAGTATCGATAACAAACCTGGTTTGAGACTCCAACAATGTTTTGCAACCATCCCCACAACTGGCCGCTGCCAATATAGCTGCTGCCAAAACAAAGCACGCTAATGCTACTGGTCGCGAGCAGCGCGTACAAGGGAACACCTGCTCGAGTGGTCCGAGAAAATATACGGGGTGCGTGGGGGACGGGGCCGACGACAGATAGGCCGTACAGAACTCTTGTCCCCGCGAAAAGAGCGTGATTACCGGCTGATAGTACAGAGGTGAGGATGACGGTATTCATAAATGATGCGGCTACGGCTGTTTGGGATAGTGTTAACGCTTGGACGAGGGCTGAGAAGGATATGCTCACTTGAACCAGCTAGAGTAAATACAATCGTAAAAGGGGACGTAGTGGTCGATTTATTCGATAGATCCGGGTAATTCCATGGCACTGATAAAAACAGTTAGGTGCGTAGCAGCGTGTGCGAGCAAAGAACAGCCCACCGTTCAGGCCGATAAGCAGGATACTCAGGACATAGAATATCAGAATTCTAATCTCACCGCTCGCACATCAATAACCTAGAAAAAGAACGAACACTGTACTTACCTCCAGAACACAAACTTGACAACCTTTGGCATGTTTTGAGAAGGGTTCTTCGTCTCACCTGCGGTGATACCTAGACTTTCTGTTCCACCGTCTACAGACCGATCAGGTAATGAAGTTCACAATCAGCAACGCAACTCACATGCGAAGCTAGCTGTCACGAAAACCTTGGCGAAACCACCAAAGCCGCCAACGAACGGAGCGCCAGGGATATACCAGTTGTGTGTCCCGATATATGTATGCGACTCGTTGACGCCGACATTGACGAGGATGCCGACGATAATGAAGACCACGATAGTGGCTACCTTTAGGAATGAAAGCCAATACTCTACCACCACAAGGCGTTAATCCCATTTTGAAAAACGAAAGGAAATCTATGTTACTGACCCAATTCCCCGTAAGCTTTGACGTGAAAGGCGTTTACTGATACAAGGAACACCCAAAAGAGCAGGCTAACCACCCAAGGATGAGACACCGTCCAGAATTGTAACACCAGCTGGGCAGCAGTGAGATCAGAGGCGACAGACACTGCATCATTGAACCAATAGTTCCACGAGAGCGCAAAACCATAAGACGGCGAAAAAAAGCGCGTTGCATAGGCGTTGAAGGACCCTTGGAAAGGTGGAAAAGTCAGCGCTTGCCTGAACATGAAGAAAGAAGAAGTCACACCAGCTACAGGGTATTGCGTGGCCATCTCCCCTAACAGCAACAGCGTGACATATACGATGAAGCCCACTATGCCATAGCAGATGAGCATGCTTGCAGGACCACCTTGGGCAAGGGATCTTCCGGTGCCTAGGAAGAGTCCAGTTCCGATGGTACCAGCAATTGCGATCATCTGTACTTGGCGTGCGGATAGACCACGGTGCAGACCTCCGCGCTTCGGCTGAGGGAACGGCGCTTCTGCATCGTTTATGTTGACATGTGGTTGGAGTTCAGAACCGTCTCTGAGGCTCTTGGGTGAGGAGTTGGTCCGCGAGGGAGATGCTGGATGATTCATGGACCAAGGTGCTCGATGCTCCACACGATGAGCGTGAAGGAGAAGGCGACGTAAATAGACACATTGTTTTTGTCAAGTTCTGGGCCCTGGCGCAGCGCACGGAATTCTGGCGCCATCCAGTGGCTATATTAGGTCAGCCGTTTAACCGCGTCACAGGGGTCACGTAATATGTCGGGACCTCTTTTCCGACGAATTCAACACGATCTTTGACATTTCCAACGAGTCCGAATTGCCCTAATTCTCATCTGGCGTTTCAAGGTAACAGTACTGACTTCCAAGCACAACGTGGTCGGTGCTAACAATCTCATGTCCAACCACACATGCAGCTAATCCCGTTCCGAAATGGCGGATCGATCCCAGCCACCACCCCCAAGCCCAGGCCCAGCACCACCCAAACCCTCCCTACCCCCCGGCATGGTCCTCGGCCCAGACGGCAAACCCTGCAAAATCTGCACCGCCTTCCGCAACTGGCGGCCCACCGCCCCCGCAGGCAGCACCAGCACCACCCCACACAAGAAATCCACCGCAGGAATGATGGCAGCACTCGCCTCCGGAACAGGCTTCCGCTCCCCCGAATCAAAACCAGAAACCGCAACCCTCCCCGCGCACTGCCCACCAGACGTCGAAGCCCTCGGACGCGCCACGTGGACGTTCCTGCATGCCACCGCGGCCTATTACCCGGCGCGGCCCACTCCCCACCAACGCGCGAACATGCTTAACCTCATCCATGCGTTGCCGGTTTTGTACCCATGCACCCACTGCGCGGCGGATTTTGGCGATAGGATGAAGGCGCATCCTCCGGATGTGAGTAGTCGGGAGAGGTTGAGCAGGTGGTTCTGTGAAAGGCATAATGAGGTGAATGAGAGGCTGGGCAAGGAATTGTTTGATTGTGCAAAGGTGGATGAGAGGTGGAAGGATGGGCCGCTTGATGGCAGCTGTGATTAGACTGCTGTGTCGTGCGTGCGTACGTGCAGGTGGGTTTGGGTTGATCACTCTCGGGACAACACATTAAGCCATCGATCGACTGCAAGTTCCCAATAATACCACTCATGGAAAAAACAAAAACATGGTTTTGCGCCGGAGAAGATCTAATCACCGCCTGAGTCTCAAAGCCGTTACCCAGCCGCACCGACAGAAATGGTATGCGATGCGCCTCATAAGCGATCATGGGGACTCGATATTATGAATATGAGTTGACCTCGCGCTCTGCATGAGGCAGCAACGTGTGGGTGCAGACTGTCTAGACTTTCTTCAGCCTTCAAACAACCCGACACATACCCATACCCATACCCATACCTGCCTGTCTCCCTGTCGTGTTGGATTTAAAATCTTGGTATGTCGCATTCGTCACAATCGTTCTTCTCGAAATATTTGACTGTCATCAGCATTCCCCAAAACTAGAGCCCAGTATCCAGATCAACACCAAACGCAGAAAGGTCGTGCACATGTCGGTGCGTCTCAATCCCAGCACCCAATCCCAAACACTCACAACACACCACACCAGACATTCAACATCCTCGTAGTTGGCCAAACCGGCTGCGGCAAAAGCTCAGTCGTAAACATCCTCGCCGGCGAATCCTGGGCACCCACCTCCTCCGACCTCAACCACTGCACCACCCACTGGACCGAATACACCCTCCCCATCAACACCCGCTCCTTCCACATCTTCGACACCATCGGCTTCCTCGAGCCCGGGCTCGACACCAAAGAGTACACGGATGCTATCG
The DNA here is from genome assembly GCA_011800875.2 of Suillus brevipes Sb2. Taxonomy (NCBI): domain Eukaryota; kingdom Fungi; phylum Basidiomycota; class Agaricomycetes; order Boletales; family Suillaceae; genus Suillus; species Suillus brevipes. The sequence goes on along the minus strand of JRHT02000380.1, from coordinate 505 downwards.
CAGATACGTACCGCGCCATCGACGCCCTGAGGAAACGAGGCGGTATTGATCTCCTCCTCTACTGCGTGCGTGATGAGGAGATCGAGAAGATGAAAGGGCATTATAGGCTGCTTCATGAAGTGTTCTGCGGGGCCGACGTCCCCGTCGCGCTGGTCGTCACTAACCGCGGTGTGAGCCACAAGGGCTACAAGGCGATCTTCCGCTCGCATAAAATCGCATGTGTGGATTACGTCTGTGCAAATATCGCAAGCGCGCCTGGTCCTGGAGGTGGGGGATCAGCTGCTGATATGGAAGCGCAGAAGGCGATTCAGGAGTTGTTGGTCAAGTGCTGCGATGCAGGTCCTAATCCGCGATCGTCGCTGCAGCATCTGTGGCGGCGGGTTCAGAAACTCGTAGGGACGGACCAGTCGGTGTCGCTTAAGCGGGGTGAGGTGTCTGCGCTGCTTATGAGGCGGTGTAAGATGCAGCGGGCTGTGGCTGAGCAGTTGCTTACTGCTCTGGATCT